>PVJS01012376.1:0-17899 GCA_004027185.1 Glis glis | reverse complement strand
GCCTGGCTTGTTTTCCCAATACGGTGTATTTCAAATTTATTTGGGGTGAGCTCCTGGGTTCTGCTATCACATTCTCAGGACAATGGCGACAAACATAAGGAGGCGCCTTTGTGTTCCAATCTCAGCTCTGACTTTGCAAAGTCACTTCCCTTCTTTGTATCTGCATCAATATAAGTAATGGTACTAACTCATAGGGTTAAATATATGTAAAGTTCTTTTTTGTGTGTGTGATACTGCGGATTGCACCCAAGGAGACTATACTACTGAACTACACCCTCAGTCCTTTTTATTTATTTTAATTTTGAAACAGGGTCTCACTAAGTTGCTAAGGCTGACCTTGAACTTTGATCCTCCTGCCTTGGCCTCCCAAGTACAGGAATTACAGGCCTGTGTCACCACACTTGACTAAATATATGTAAAGTTATTAATACTGTATCTGGAAAAGAATAGGAACTCCACAAATGCTAAGTATTAACTATTTATGATGATGATGATGATAATATTTAAAATGCAAAGAGTGTTTTTAGTAGACAGACACTATACTAAGTACTTCGTGTGTTTTATCTCATTCCATCTCTGGATGGTACAGATGCTACAAAAATTTTCATTTTTAATTATAAAAAAACTAAGGCACAGGGAGTTTCAAGGATGTCCCCACAGTCTCACAGCTAATAATTGTTGATGGATTTGAGATTCAGTTCCTACCATCTGATCCTAGAGCCCAGTCAAAAATATCTTCCTCTATTCACTTGCTTTTACTGGAGGTTTCTGCTGTGGTGGTCTTTCCAAATTGACCACCAGTAACGTTCTGGCTGGGGATACAGCTTTTCAGCTAAATTACCACCCCTGTTAGCAGCTGCTATAATTGATGTTCTCAACATAATGGAAGAGAATTCTTCCTGCCGAAAAGAGGTCTTGGATTGGTATAGAAAATGGCCTATTTTTTCTCTCTGGGTCGTAAGAGAGTTGGTTCTAGATTCCCAGCTGAGGATTTCCCACTGTTAGATGTTGAGCTGACAGCCTCTTAAGAATGAGGTTTGTACTGTTAGGCCCTAAGAGTAATCTCTTTTCAGAGTCGATTTCATTGAAAATGTCAACTATTCTTTTTTTCCGGTACTGGGGATTGAACCCAAGGGCGTTCTACCTCCGAGCTATACCCCCGACCCTATTTTTTTATACTTTATTTTGAAACCGGGTCTCACGAAGTTGCGGAGGGCCTCACTAGGTAGAGAGAGAGAGACAGAGAGAGAGAGAGAGAGACAGGGAGAGAGAGAGAGAGAGAGAGAGAGAGAGCTGAGGCTGGCCGCGAACCCAGATCCTCCGGTCTCCGCCTCCCAAAGTACTGGGATTACAAGCATGCGCCACCACGCCTGGCTCCGTCAACTATTCTTTGTGAAGTATTTTAGTGATCTCTAAGCCTTCTAGAGGAGTGGGTTAAAAAATATTAATCGGTCTTAACTTTACTTGGGGAATAATACAGGTATAGGCCAAACAATATTAGCCTGGAACAGCCAGTTAATGAGATGGTATCTTAACTCATTCCTGCTGCTATAACAAAATGCCGTAGATTGGATAACTTATAGACAATAGGAATTTATTGCTTAGAGATCTGGATGGTGGGAAGCCCCAAGATCAAGGTGGCAGTGGATTCAGTGTCTGCTGAAGGCCTGGTCCTCCTCAATGACACTTCCATGTGTCCTGCCATGGGGGAAGGGATGAACAAGTTCCCGTAGACATCTTTTATGAGACTCATTCCATTCATGAAGAGAGCTTTCATGACTTAATAACCTCCCAACGGCCCCACTTCGTAAGATCACACTGAGGTTGAAGCTTCAACATAAGAATTTTGACAGGACACAACATTCATCCCATAGCAAATGGTGAGGAAAGGTCTGCAGAACTCCGTGGCAACAAGTGCTCAGGCCATCCAAGAATGGCAGTAGTGGATTTGTGTAACATGCTAGATATCTGTGTAACAAAAATTCCCAGAATTATGTGAGAACAGAAAAATAGCAGAAGATAGTATTTCCTGCTATTATCAGGACAGAGGCTGAGAATAGTATTTGAGATTATTATTTGGACTTTAAAAATGGTGTTCTACAGTTGGGCCTGGTTGCGCATACCTATAATCCCGGTACTTGGGAAGCTGAGACAGGAGAATCACAGTTTCAAGGCCAGTCTCAGCAATTTAGTGAGGTCCTCAGTAACTTAGCAAGACCCTTTTTAAAAATAAAGTAGGGCTGGGGGTGTAGCTCTGAGGTAGAATGCCCCTGGGTTCAATCCCCAGTAAACACACACACATACACACACACACACACACACACACACACACACACACACAATGTTCTACCACCCCAAAGGCAACATTCACATGGGATTTGTAATTCAGGGGGAGTAAATATTTAGAAAGCAATGTGAGTAGTGTCTTTGTAACACTTTATAATTCAGAGACCCTGCTTAAAGAAAAATATCACTTCCAAAAATAGATTAGAAATACTTGAATTGCATGAAAGTCGGCATCATGATTATTTAGTCCTTGCTATGAGTTAGTCATTTTACCTTCGTTATATTGATGATCTGTATTAGAGTGCTGCCAGTTCCATATTATTATCCCTATTTTATTGAAAAGGAGATAGAAACTTAAGTGACTTGCTTAACTAGGGTCACATAAGCCAATAAGTGGTTAAGCTGGAATTTAAACACAGGCCATCTCATTCCATAGGCTGGCCTTTTTTTTTTTTATCATACTATCCATCCAGGGCAACAGTAGAAGAATTGGTGTAGGAGACAGGGGAATGTCTGAGAGGAAGTAGAAGTGTCAGAGAACTTGAAGATAATGGACACTGAGGAACTTCAGGAGGAGGTCATGCTCAGCGTATGATTTGCAGCAGAAAGTCAAGATAGCACAAAATAAGGGCATGAGAAATGAGACCAGGGTTTCAAGAGATTATTGATAATGTTCAGTGAAAAGGAAGCAAGGGGTGTTGAGAAAATAGTGACAACTAAAGAAAACCTTTCCTTTGTGAGGTTAAATATTAAATAAAAGAACAACAGCAAGAACAAAAACAAAAACAGAACAGTGACCACACCCGTGAGAACGTGGTGATTCAAGCAACACTAGCAAGCTCAAACTTTTTGTTGTTGTTATTTTGTTTGTTTGGGGTACTCGTGATTGAACCCAGGGGTGTTCTACCTCTGAGCTACACCCCAGTTCTTTTTATTTTTTATTTTGAAACAGGGTCTCGCTAAGTTGCTGAGGCTGGCCTTGAACCTGTGATCCCCTGTCTCAGCCTCCCAAGTACTTGTATTACAGATGTGTGCCACCATGCCTGGCCAAGCTTCAAACTCTAATGGATCAGCACAACAAAATTCTCACTCCTTTGGCTGGTATTCTGCTCCATGTTCCCTCATTCTGGGACCCACATTGCCGGAACATCCACCATCCAGAGTATTGACAGTTCTCAGCAGACAGAAAAGGAGCTCAGGGCAGTCTTGCATGGGCAGCAAAAGTGTTCCAGGAGAAGCCACCCATGTCCCTTCCACTCACAACTCTGGTCAGATCTAGTCACATGATCCTACCAAATCACAAAGAGACATGAACCAGATAAAGGTGGGCAGTACTAATGACTACCTAGAGTTTAGGACTATTGAAGAGTTTTAGTGCCTGAGATTTTCCCAAGACAAAGTTTGACTTTTTTTTTAATACTTGAACGAAGATGTAAAAAAAAGCCAGTGGATTGAAATAGGGAAGAATTTAATATTAAAAAAATGCACAAGTCTTTAGAGGGGTAGAAAGGATAAGCTGGGGGGGTTGTATTATTCAGGGTTTGCTAAAGTAACAGAACTCATGGGCTGTGTTTATGGTAAAAAGGGGATTTATCAGATCAGCTTACTGTTCAAAGCAGTGTAGTCCCAAGTGGCCGCCTGCACGTGGAGAGCCAGAGGAACCAGCAGCTGGTCGAGCGGTCCAAGAGCTGGAGTCTCAGAATCAGAGGGACCACTAATTCAGTCCCAGTCTAACATGGAAAGGCCAGAAAAATCTTTGGAGTAATGATGGTGAAAGTCCAGTTCGAAGAGCTGAAGGCCGAAATCTCAGACCAGAGCCAGAGCAGACGTGCTTTCTTAGGAAGAATCACACACGCCTTCTCCAGCTTTCTCCTTCTTTTATCCAGGTCCTGCGCCTATAGAACCGTGCTGCCCACATTCAGGGCAGGCCTTCCCCTTCAATCTGCCCTTACATAAACCAATCATCTCATCAACACACCCAAAGTCATGTAATCTTAGGTGTTTCATGATCCAGTCAAGTTGACAATCCAGACTAACCATGGCAGGAGTAGACAAGTCCTCTGAGCCGAAGTTGATTTTGAGAGTGAAATATGTATAAAGAGAGAGGAAATCTGAGACAGTCACTGTGAGAAATGGACAAGAGAGGCCCCGTTATGCCTCATAAATCCATCCAGGGCCATTTTGAACAAATGAAGCTGAAAACTCAACCCAAAAAGGACAAAGGAAATCATAAGTTTAGATGGCATCTGAAACAGTATTTTATTCTCTTTCTTTCCTTAGAAAAAATAAATTACCTGGTTTCCTCCACATATGGGAAAAACACAGCAACTCTGCAGCTTATGATACCGCCATCCCTTTGTAGAAATGTTTTAAAAAATGAACAATTCCTGGGTAAGAGCACTTTTCTCATCAAGGGCCCCACTCTTTTTCACTAGCTGTCTACCGGGGTGAGTCTGGAAAAGGAAGCCATCCGTATCTTGGTGTATTTAGATAGAACAAGAATTTTGACTCATGTTTCCAAGAAAATGAATTCTCTTCCAAAAGTTGAATAGGAAATTCCCATAGAGGAATTTAATCAATTAAATGATGTGGGAACACATCATTGTTTTTCCAGAACTGAGGAGAGCACAAATATAATTTGCTACATATATTACTCAAGACTCTTAAAGTTCCAAGTAGCAGAAAACCCAGCTCACACTAATTTAAGCCAACAGGGAATGTGTTGTTTCTTACAACTTAAAAAAAATCTTGGGTGCACAATTAGGCTCTAGCTTTAACTGGGGGTTCAAAAGTCATCAGGTTCAATCGTCCTCTTTGTCTTCCTTCTCTTCTCCTTTCCTTTATATCTGTCAAATGCTCTCTCTCCTCCCTCCCTTCCTCTACTCTCTTCTCTGTTTCCCTCTCTGAGGCTTTCTTTCTACTCTTTTGAACTTATTTTCAAACCAGCTCCCTTTAATAGTAACAGTATATCCACCATCATCTCTATGTTTACATTCTCTAAGCTATAAGTAAAAAGGAGAAGAGATTTCTTCCCGAGAATTTCAACAAAAATTCCACAGTTGTGTTTTGCTGGCTCTGATTGGCTGAGCTGGGACATGTGACCATCCTAGAGTCAGGCTGATTAGCAACTCTATATCTGCTTCCTCTGCAGCTAGGGATGGGTGTGGGGTAGGGATATGGTCCAAGGAAAATTAGAACATCAGTTACAGATGCGACTCAGGTCAAAAAAATGCTTGTTACATTAACAGCATTTAAGGTATAATTTCTGTACTTTCGTATGTTCTCTAAAGGTTTGGATTCACAGTGATGTCTCTCGTCAAAGAAAATAACATTATCCATGGCTTTTTCAGTTCACCTACTTTTCTTTAGGTGGCACTCTGAGTTAGGACTGAATTGAAAAACAAGAGGACGGTAGTAATAAAAAAAACCCAGCATAACCTAACATGAGTTAAAGTCAGAATATTTTCATTGATGGCTAACTAGAATTATTCTATAATTACTCCACCGCAGCCCTGAAAGTGAGTCACCAAGAACTGAATATTTATAAGCTTTCTGACCTCAAAAAAATTCAAAATCCTAAATGGGGTCACCTAAGGAGACGGTGGAAAACTTCCATGCAACTTATTGGCAGATGATTTCACTTCTTATTTCAACAAGCTTGGTATGCGACGCCTGCCATCTGGTTACTGGGAAAATTCGAGTGCATATTAACTGCTTGTGTGAGAGACATTCCTACCATTTAGTTGTAAATGATTGCACCTGCAAATGCAAAAGCAAAAGAAAGAAAAAGAGCATGGCTTATCATTTGCTCCCAGGGCTGGAAGATTTTTGATGACACAATGCTGCTGTTTCATCCACTTTGAAAATCTGGGTCTGATCAGTACAGCTGTTCACCCACAACTATTTTGAATATGTGTTGCTGTGTACCAGAACACAGCACTATTGGGGGAAAATGGCAAATAGCACTCAGTTGAACACTTTCCATTTCTTCAAGGCATTTCTGACTGTTTCGAGATGAAACGCAGGTACTTCTGATTTTGATTTTAACTCTGTTGAATAAGTCTATTTCAGAGAAGACAGCTTTCTACCTCCCAGATCGCCTCACCTGAGATGCAGGGCAGTTCTCTCCCTAAGTCGAAGTCATGTTGGCACAAGAGGGAGATCACTGTGTTGCTGCTTCTGTTCTTTCCTTGAGAGGCAGTACTGGCTATCTGCTGCACATGCATTCAGCCTCAAATTGGGAGATTCATGTGTTTTGAAAATTGAAAACCTGGCTACAAAAAAAAAAAGCCTTGCAATATTACAGTGCAACTGCTTTGTGAATTCAACCATTATTTTGTTTGTAATGTACTGTGTATTGCCCTCAATATCGCAAAGCCAAACTAAAGGAGGCCTTGCTGGTACAGCAGAAGGTAATAGAATTTAGAGTTTATTAGAGTTTAATTCGTATCCTATCTCTGCCACTGTGCAATCCTAGGGAAGTTACTTGCATTCTATAGCATTTAGGTTCTTAGAGGAGGATTAAATATAATTATCCCAGGGAAGATGAGACGTTTTAATGAAATATTATATGTGAAAGTACTTAGTACATAGTTGGAATTAAATAAATTTAATCTAATATTGGTTCCCTAACGCAAGCATCATAGAAAAGCTCTTTGCTTTCAGTCCTCCCAAATGGATCTCATCCACCTGTTGAATCTATAGCATACACAGATTATTCTGTTGAATGAATCTTATTTACAGAATCAGAATGCTGTCTCCTCCTGGGTAAGAAGCAGGATTTCCCCTTCATTTGTGAGTGTTAGGCACTGAAAAAGGACGTTAGCTACCGGCAGACTCCTAACCAGTGGACATATATGAAGCCTTCCCAGCAGTGTATTTAATGTATCTTTTTGCCGAATGGGAGTCTTGACTCCTATTATCAGAGCTGATCTCTTTCATCGAAGGGAAGAATTCAGTTATTAATAGAAACATATCACAGAAAATATGGCAGTAAAGTCCCAGGACTACTATTTAATCAAGTAGTGACAACGCACCTACTCAATACTACCAGCCAAGGTGGACACCATGCTCCCAGAAGAGACTGGGAATACCAGTCATGACACCCCAGTCAGAACTTGGGGTGCACAGTACTGGAATGGGCAACTGGGCCTGTGGTATATGTGATGATGAAGCCTTTAATCAAGAAGTATGATGTGGAAATCAAAAACAAGTGCTAAAATATTCAAAAGCCAGTAGCAACGTACAACAGAAAAGAAATAATATAGAATAACAAAATAAAGAGAACAGGTATAGTGCTTCCATCACTATTGATTATAAGATCAAATGGTTTAATCCATGCTTGTGCTTCTGGTTCTCAACCCCCCCCCCCCGGGGAAGTTTAGATAACACGAAACAGACACATTGCTAGAAAAAAAGCAAAGCAAAACTGAGTATGGTAGTGCACGCCTGTTATCTCAGTACTTAGGAGGCTGAGACAGGAGGATTGCGGGGTCAAGACCAATCTCAGCAACTTAACGAGACTCTCAGTAACCTAGTGAGACTCTGTTTCAAAACAATAAATAAATAAATAAATAGGATTGGGGGTGTAACTCAGAAATAGAATGCCTCTGGGTCCAATCCCCAGTGCTACACACATACACATACACATACACATACACATACACAAAAGCAAAACCTTGTTATTGTGTGAAACAAAGATAAAAGTATTCATATCTTTTTCACTTCTACCTCAGATTTTCAGGAACCTCATTTGCTTCTTAAACATTTAATTTTACTATGCTAGATTCTAAATGATAGGAATTTGTTTCTCTTAATACCATTTTAATGGCTGATATTTATGATTAATAATATATATCTTTTAAGTCAATGTTTTATCTTTAAAATGTTTCATATTAATAATTAATATGTTTCATATTAAAAATTATATTTTAAAGAGCTTATCCTCCCTTGGCTAGAATTAGTTAATTTACACTAATGATGCTTTGATTAAGAGTTTCTTTTTTACTGAATTTGTGCAGTTTTAGAAAAATTATTTAATAGCCCAAAATTATTTTATTAATTGAAGCTGGGATATGATTTCTTGCATATTAAATGCTGTTGCTTCTGAAAATGTTACATAAATTTTTTTTGTTTTATTGCACAGGTTGGTTAAGGTCAAGGAGACTGAATCCCAACTTGGATTTCAGAGATGGCAGAACATATCTGTTTTGAGCTGAGAGTTACTATGCGCATAAAGAAGTCCTCACTCTGAGAACATACCACTTTGCTATTTTAAGATCTTTAATATTTTATGCATTGTGCATTTGTCAGACAAGAAGATACTTTTACCCACTAAAAAGGTATTTTTGTCAAGGAGATTGTAGCCAAAAATAACAGCTTATGTTTCAGTTAGTAAAAGTTGACCAAAACTATAAAATACTTTGGCAAGGAAAATAAGTTTAAACATTATACATCATAAATTAGCTCTGTATCTTGATTTTCATTTTTATATTGTTTGGGGCTAAAAACAGAATGATTTAGAAATTAAACATATTTAAAATAATTTTTTAAAGTAAAACACTATTCAATATTTGAGGCTGCTTTTAGATCTTTAGCTGTTGTTTTTAATCACAGAATTCTGTAATTCTCCATAGAAATGTAGTTTTAATTTCTTACTTTCCCTTCACGAGTATTCACTCCTTCCTTCCTTCCTTCCTTCCTTCCTTCCTTCCGTGGCTCTGGGAATTGAACGTAGGGGTGTTTTACCACTGAATTACACTCCCAGCCCTATTTTATTTTTATTTCGAAACAGGGTAAGTTGCTGAGGGCCTTTCTAAGTTTCAGAGGCTGTCCTCGAACCTGCGATCTTCCTGTTTCAGCCTCCCAAGTACTGGGATTACAGGCATGAACCACCATGCTTGGCTTCTCATTTCTAATTTTACCCCAAGGTAAGTGTGCATTGGGTAGAAAGAGTAGTTGTGACAAAGAGAAAGAGGAGGGAGGAACAAAGAAAGGGAGAACTTTGTTTCATCTCTCACACTCATGATTTCTCTGCTTCTAAGTCTGGTATCATTTCCTCCTTAGGTTATAAACTCTTGGGACCAAACAGGGTGGATATCCTATGACTTAGACTATTGAACTGGCAGAATGACAACACAACAAGAACAATACTTTTAGAAAACATAGAGGCACACAAGGTTGGCTGACTACTTTGGTTATTTGTGTAGGTTGGGTGGGAAAATAGGTTTGGAGCAAAAGGCGTCGAGGAAAAGGAAGAGGAAGGTCCCTAGAGAATCACACAGGAAGCGTATCCTGGGTTCGCACAGATACTGCCCCGTTGGGAACTTGGTCTGTCTTCAGCCTTCTATTTCTTCCACTCTCTTCATCTGTCTCACTCCCTATCTTGATTGCTAGAAGCTGCCCTGAGCCAGGGAAGTCAGAGTTCCTGGTTCTTATGGTTGAAAGTTGGGTAGACACAGAGGATATAACAACTATTTGCTACAACGGTTCCATGAGGAAATGCTTTGTGGGTTCCATCACCTGCAAATAACTTGAGAACAAAACTTTCTTTTCCATGGACTAGATGTATGTTGATACCATTTTATCTGGGATGGATCTAAGTGCTTCCCCTTCATTAACTACTTCTCTCAAAAAGGACTACATCTTAAGAGAAGAGAGAGAGCAGTAGAATAGGGGAAGGGGATGGGAGTGGGAGAGAGGGGAGGGGAAAGGAGGCTTGAGGAAGGAAACAGATCAAATAATGTTATGTTCATGTATGAAGGTATCACTATCAATCTCGCTAATATGTATGGAGAGAGAAAAGGGCGGAGTGGGAGGGATCTGGAGGGAAACACACCAAGTGATGTGTGCATATGTAAATGTATCACTTTGAGTCTCACTATGTTGCATAATTACAATGTACCAATAACATTATTTTAAAAATTATATGAAATTTTAAAAAAGGACCAAAACTTACCCTGAGGAACATGCTCTGAGTTGGGTGATAACATGGCCTTATTTGTAGCTATTTTGATCATTGTATATTGACTGAAGCACTATCAGTAATGGCTTAGGACTAGTGACCCCAGTGATAGAGTGGTCATTATATATTAACTGAAGCACTATTAGTTGGTTTAGTACTAGTGACCCCAGTGATAGAGTGGTCATTATATATTAACTGAAGCACTATTAGTTGGTTTAGTACTAGTGAAATCAGTGATATAAATAGGTGAACTTAAGTTTGAGTACCAAAAGTCATGGGTTCTTAATAGTAAGACACCAAGACAGTCTCCTCCTTCATTGGTCCAAATGTTCTTCTTCCATTACTATGTCCTCTGGGTTACTGGTTACAGACAAGAAGAAAGAAACTGTTTAGCATGTCATCAAAGATCTTGACTGATGTCATCAAAGATCTCATGATTGATTTCCTTTTTACTTCTTCATTTATTATTTATTGAGTGAAAATATGTATTTCTTTTAGATCAGCCATGGGAACTTATATCCACTCCTTGAGATTAAATAAAAAATTAATACCCCCTTTTTAAGATAATATTTCAAGTATGTAAATAAAACTACCATTTTTTCCCTTTTGTAGTACTGGGGATTGAATTCAGGGGTATTCTACCTCCAACCCAAGCTCCCAGCCCTTTTTATTTTTTCCTTTGAAACAGAGTCTCCCTAAATTGCTGACAGTCTTGCTAGGTTGCTGAGGCTGGTCTCAAACCCACGATCCTCCTTCCTCAGCCTCCCAAGTACTGGGATTACAGGTGTGCGCCACCGCACCTGACTAAAACTACCATATTTTAACTGAGGTTTTTCTACTTCCAAATAAATGTTTGGTTTCATTGTTCCTTAGATTTACTGTGCTATGAAAAACTACTGTTTTATCATGCTCTCAAATTATGATTTTCAGTACTAAACTTCATAGATATTTGAACTAGTGCCCCAGAGTGAAATACTAAAAACACACTCTAAATTCTTCATGCTATATTTCTCTTCATTCGTACTGGCAAATCACATTATTATGACTATTATTATCATCATCATTATATTGGTATCTGTATCCCACTATTGACTGGAACCAGGCTTTCTACAAATGAAATCACCTAAATTTTCATAATGTCATGCTAAACTACCTGATCTCATATTGAATTTTTGGTGCAATGTTAAAGCTATCAGTCTTTCAAAACAATACTTATTCAACAGAAATGCTGTCCACAATTGTTTGTATCAATTGTTCATATGCCTGATGAGGGACCTGTGTTTTATCTTCTTGTTATTTGGTTAGTGATTTTTCTAGGAAATTTGGTTCTTGAATTTCCATATTCCTATTTGACAGATCTTTTAGAAGTACATACAATATGTGACTGAACCAATCTCTATCCCCCACTGACGAGGTTTTGGCTTCTTGGCAAAGTCTGCATCATCCCAACCCAGTTATCCAACATAGCAGTTGCTATTGTCATCGTTGCACTTAGCCTTCCATTATTCACATTTTATAATGACTTTGGTGATAATACATGATATAAAAAACATCATGTCTTTCCTATCCTGCACGTGTACTGTTGGATTTTTTTTTGCCACAAGTGGAAGTTTTTATATTTATTGCTATCAGATTTTTTCATATTACAATTGACCCCTCACCAGTCTACTCTGATGACAACATTTTTATCTAATGTCTAACTTATTCCATCTATAATGCATTTTGGAGATTTAAATGAGAGAATCAGATTGCAGCTTTATTTATCATCTTACCAAACATGGTCTTAAATTCATTCTATCGAAGCTTGTTTATTCTTTTTGGTGTGAAAGTCATTGCAGTTGACAGAGAAGTTCAAAGCTAAAGATTAAGAAGCTGAGTTGGGGGAAGATCGCAGGTTCAAGGACAGACTTAGCTAGTAGCTAGACTCTTAACAACCTAGTGAGACCCTGTTTCCGAACAACAACAACAACAACAAAAAGGGCTGGGGGTGTAACTCAGAGGTAGAATGCCCCTGGGTTCAATCCCTAGTACCACAAAAAAGAAGCAGCTAAGTTTTTCTTTGTACCACTCCTTATCAGTGAAGAACAGCAAGTTGTGTTTTATGTGAATATATTTTTTATTGTTATCTCAGTATATCTTTATTTTCCTTTTTTATATACTTTTATTGTGCATTGTAGTTCATATCATAATGTAGTTCAGAGTGATAGGGACACACATGCACACAGCACTTGGTGAACTTCCCCCTGGCTCCCTCCCCACTCCTTCCCCTTCCCAATAACATGATATTGAGATTAATCATTAATTATATTTTTCTTATCTGTTTACTTGTTTATTGCCTTTATTTCCCACTAACTTGAAATTCATGGGAGTTAAAATCCCATCAAGACAGGAAAATTACTGGGTGTGGTGGTGCACACCTATAATCTCAGTACTTGGGAGGCTGAGACAGGAGGATTGCAAGTTTAACGCCAGCCTCAGCAATTTAGCCAGACTGAGCAACTTAGCAAGACCCTGTTTCAAAATAAAAAATGAAAAGGGCTGGGAGTATAGCTCAGAGGTAGAATGTCCTTGGGTTTAATCCCCAGTACAAAAAAAAAAAAAAAAACAACAGAGAAAATAATGTTTCACATGTTCAGAGTTTCCTCCCCAGAGAGTCATCCATTCATGTTTGAACCCCTACAGCATCACTCTGGTTTGTCAAGTTTGCATTGCATTGGGAAAATACCCTTCATTTCCTGCATCTGGCTTTGTATATTGTAATACATGCCTGAAATATATTACTTGTATACCTTCTCATAAATCCCATGTAAACTACATCTACCCTTCATGAGGCTCAACTGTTGGTTCTTAACAGGGCTGCTACAATGCTTCACCTACCATGAATTAGCCCTGTTTGAATTAGATTACAGTCCTATCATTTCATGTCAATCAGGAGTCTAATTACATCAAGTCACAGTGAATCCCTTGGTGTATTACTGGGCTGAACTAAAACCTCAATTATTTTAGTTCACTTGCTCATTAATATTATTAATCTATTATTCATATTATGTGTGTTGGTCTAAAGATAGCATTGGTCTGTAATTCACACCTCCTGAAATTGTGCCTTGTTTTTTGCATTTCTTTGAAAAAAATTAAAAAATTCTTCCAGAGTGTCCTGTGGGCATGCTTATCTGGGAATTTTTCTTTTTCCTCTTCCCTCTTGGTAAGACTTTGATGGGAGAAGTTAAGACAATAAAACTGATGAAATATCAAGTACGCTCTCATTGTAGTATTCTCTGCATCACATGTACTTCGTACATGTTGATTCTGCCCCAGTCACTATATGGAAAGCCAAGACGCTCACTCATTTTTATCATTTCTCCTTCCTCCTTGCTGGTGTCCATCACTTGGGCGGCCTTTCAAGTGCTGTGCCTGCTGCTGCTCTTGACTGGCACAGGTGATCGAGTCATGACGGCAGCTGCCTCCACTGATACTGTTGAGCTACATGATGTCCTTGAGATCCAGCCGAGTCGTGTCTTTCAGTAGTAGTCATCTAGCCAGACATAGTGGCGCATACCTGTAATCCCAGTACTTGGGAGGCTGAGGCAGGAGGATTGCAGGTTCGAGGCCAGCCTCAGCAACTTAGTGAGGCCCTCTGCAATTAGTGAGACCCTGTTTCAAAATAAAAATAAAATAGGGCTAGGCATGTAGCTCAGAGGTAGAATGCCCCTGGGTTCAACCTCTAATACCACACACACACACACACACACACACACACACACACACACACTTGTAATCATTTTGTCAATCTCTTTATTGGTATATTCAGACATTTCATATTTGATGTAAATGTTGATGTTAGGGCTTATACCTTTTATTTTATCTTCTTGTTTTCTAATTGTTCTTTTTTGCATCTATTTTCTTTTTCCTGTCTTTGTGTGGTTTACTTGAACAGTTTTAGCTTCTATTTTGACTTATCTATTCTATTTTTGAGTGTATCTCTTTGTATAGATGGGGGGGCAGATACTGGGGATGGAACTCAGGGGCATTCTACCTCTGAGCTAAAGCCCATCCTTCTTTATTTTTTATTTTGAAATAGGGTCTCACTTAAGTTGCTGAGGCTGGCCTCAAGCCTGCGATCCTCCTATCTCAGCCTCCCAAGTACTGGGATTACAGGCATGTGCCACTACGCCCAGCTGTATAGATTTTTTAAAAGTGATTATTCTGGGTATATTATGTTGAATTTTGGCCATAGTCCCAAAAGATACAATCCTGAATGCCATATCCTGAATGTTGAAATCTTGAAAGACCAAAATCCTGAAAAAAAATTAACAACACATTTATTTCCATCCTTAAACAGAGATTTCTTCGAGGGATATATAAAAATCCAAAGAAACTCTCCACATACCATGTCACTACATACAATAAAACAGGCAATAATATACATGTATTTGCCTACATGTCTATGCTAATAACAATCATACAGGTATAACAATTATGAGCAAATTATATTCATAAGTAGGTCAAAAGGGGAATGTACCAGTGCATGCCACTCTGTTGGTAATTGGGTGCACCGAACTCTATAGTTGCAGACACCTGAAATACCTTCACAGACAAACTAAGTCTTTTGATGGGAGGGGTCAAAAACCGCAATGTGTTGCCACTGCATGTGCGATCGCCCAAAGAGTCAATATCTAGAGAAATTTTATCTTTCACAAATGAAAATGCAGAAAAAGGACACCTCCATTTATCGAGACCATTTGGACAGGATGCAAAGATGAAATAAATAGTATAGCAAATAATGCATACTAAACACTATACTGTCAATTTAAAATGGTATACAAAAAGAGTAAAAAACAAAAGGAAAGTCAAGAAAAGAGAAACACGCAAAAAGACTAAAAAGAAAATTTAACATATGAAAAAGTTAATTACAGGGTTAGATTATGGGCAGTTGCGTGGAGGTAGTTCATACCAGCTGGTCAACCTTCACAATCAGTAAGTGTATATTTTTATATACTTTTATTGGTGCATTGTAGTCTCACATCATAATGTAGTTCAGAGTGACAGGGACACACATGCACACAGCACTTGATGAGCTGCCCCCTGCTCCCCCCCTTCTCCATACATGATACTGAGGTTGGCATTGGTATTCTCACATAATGTCAATGGATTATTAAGTCTGTTTTATTTATTTTTTTTAGGTCATGGCTCTCCTTGGAGACACATTCACATGCATTTTCTCCATGGCTCTGCTCTTTCTGAAATTCTTCTATGATGCAATCCATACCAACATGAGCATTCCCTATGGCATTTTCCCATCTTCTGTGTGGTTTTGAGCATGTGGAAATCTATTACACATGCACTCCTACACAGACCACAGATTTGGTAGAAACCATACTGGTGATGGAATAGCAGCACCAGTCCCTAAATGTCTTCTCATTCTACCCTGCACAAAATTATATTCAAACCAGTCAGTAACTTCACCGGCTTCTGCAGGCAGGGGTAGCTTTTATTCATTAAAAGCTCCTGAATTTTGTCAGCTGAAAGGAATGCCAACGGCAGACGAATGATGCATTTTTAGGCTGAAGTTTTCCTCGTTGCCATGTCACATGGCCAACCCCTTTCCCAGAATCCTGCTTTCTACCTCTCTTATGTAGCTTTCCCTCTCTACAGGAATTGAGCTTTTAGGGGTTTTGGCTTTCAGATTTCTACACTAGGGATTTTAATCTTTAAACATTGTAATTTTCAATATTTTAGACTTTAGTTTTATTTTCATA
The DNA here is from genome assembly GCA_004027185.1 of Glis glis. Lineage (NCBI taxonomy): Eukaryota > Metazoa > Chordata > Mammalia > Rodentia > Gliridae > Glis > Glis glis. The sequence goes on along the minus strand of PVJS01012376.1, from coordinate 1,894 downwards.
TTTAGACCCTTAAGAAGCCTATAATTAATTTTTATGAAATGGGAATATGATTTTATTTTTCACATGATATGAATTTTTAATTTCTCACTTCTTTTACTAGTGACTTGCCTACTACCTAGTAGGTCTCTGCTATATATAGTTAGATATATATGTTATATGTATATGTTAACTATATGTTGACTATATATGTTATATATAGTTAGATATAAAATGTCCCCTAAAGAGCTCATTTCTTAATGGTTGGAGTTGGTATAGTGGAGTCATGAGGGTTGTAATCCCAGCAGTGGATGGTAGGGTGTGGCTGGAGGAGGTGGTCCAAGGGGGTGTGGCCTTGGAAATTATATATGGTTCCTCCTCCCCCTGCTGGCTCTCTTGCTTCCAGCCTCTATGATGTGAGCACTGCCCATGTTCTCTCCCTTTCTCTGCCTTCCGCCACCATGCCCTGACATCCTCGGTCTCCGGCTTCACATGGACTGAACCTGAAACCATAAGAAAATAAATCTTTTTTCCTCTTTTAGATTAGAGCTGCAAGAATGCTGACTGGAACAATTTCCTTTATTGGATTTATTGGATTCTATTCATCTATTTTGCTAGCCCAGTGGCAATATCACTCCCAACTTTATTCTTCTTGTTTATTATTATTTGGGACATTCTCCATTTTCTAGTTCTTGCTATGATGAGTAATTCTCCAGTACATTCTGGATATTATAGCTGAATTTAATGAAAGCAGTAGGGAGAAGTATGTCAATTCCATGTTTTGACACCTTTCAATATAGTCAAAATTTGATCGTCACATCTTCAGTCCAAACAATTGGTTTCATATTTGAAGAATCATATAACTGAAGAAACATCTGAAAGTCCAGTAATAATGAGGAAGAAATTCTCATTACTCACAATATTGAAATGAAGATACTAGCCTCTATATTTCCATATGCATTGAGAATTACATGACTGTAACTCTTAATAATAAACTATTCTCAAGTAAACAATTACTGATAAAAATGAAAAGGAGACACAAATAATACACATTTCCCAAAAGATTTCAAAATAAAAAGTGTTGCTTAAACTTTGTTTACAAAAATTGAGTGCAAGATTAGCACTTTGAAATGAGATTGTACTCTATTTTACCATTGTAATTGTTTAGGCAGGTTTAATATGACTTACACTGCCCATTTGTGTATAGCTTTATGAATTCTCAGTGGGCCATGCTTTTTTTCCTACTGTGATACAATGTTCCAAATTATTTATATATATATATATATATATAATACATACTTATATATAATATGCATATGTATACTTGTATAATATGTATATATATATGGACTTTGATTAATTTTTATCTTCAGAGTATTACATTTTCTGGAAGAGAATTCAATCTCATAGTTTATGCTCAATAAATGCTTTAATCTAAATAGGCCCAAGAAGAACAACATTAAAAGCTTTTTTTAACTGCAGGTGACTCCCCTGAGGTCATAAAGCATAGAGTTTCAGGATGGATGGAACCTAAGTGCTTTTTTCTACTACTAGTCATGTTGAATTCATGTCCAGCAGGAAGATATGAAACGAACACTGAAGCAGTGAGAAATGTGTAGCAGGCTGAGGTTGAGGTCATAGTGTAAATGGACCCTAAGAAGCGTAAGCATTATGGGTAGGTCTAGGGAAGAAGGAACATATCTCACTTGAAGAGATAAATGCTGAGCAGTTAATAATGGAAGAATGTTAACAACTGGAGAAATATTAACTTATGATCTATAAGAAGCTTTGTAAAGATAATCTTTAAAATCTTCAATAAGTTGTTTTTACCCTGTTCTGGGGGGAAATGGACATGCATGTGTGTGTATATATATATATATATATACATATATATATACATATACATACATATATATAC
>PVJS01012375.1:7986-44105 GCA_004027185.1 Glis glis | reverse complement strand
AGTGGCGACTGGAGATCCGGGTTTTAGGACAGCCTCATCTGTCAATGTGTCTCTCTCTCTGTCTCTTTCCCTGTCTCTCTCTCTCTCTCTCTTCTTTGTGAGGCCCTCCGCAACTTCGTGAGACCCGGTTTCAAAATAAAGTATAAAAAGTAGGGCCGGGGGTGTAGCGCGGAGGTAGAATGCCCCTGGGTTTAATCCCCGGTTCTGCAAAAAAAAAAAAAAAAAAAAAAGAAATAAAAATCGGGCTGGGGGTGTAGCTTGGAGGTAGAATGCCTCTGGGTTCAATCCCCAGTACCACACACACACAAAAAAACTGTGATCCACCTGTCTCAGCCTCTCAAGTGCTGGGATGACAGGCGTGCGCCACTGCGCCCGGCTTCTTTCCACTCTACATGTGACTACACTGCTTCTTACCTGCCAGGCAGGGGAGGGGTCTTTGACATTCTTTTTTTTTTTTGGTACTGGGGATTGAACCCAGGGGCATTCTACCTCCGAGCCACACCCCCAGTCCTATTTTTTATTCTTTATTTTGAAATAGGGTCTCACTGAGTTGCAGAGGGCCTCACTAAGTAGCTGAGGCTGGCTGCAAACCCAGATCCTCTGGTCTCAGCCTCCCACGTACTGGGATGACAAGCGTGCGCCACCACGCCCGGAGTCTTTGACATTCTTAACAAGCGGATCCCTGGGCCAGCCCAGGAGGTGGGTGCACCCTCTCACCATGGACCTTGCGCGACACAAGGCCCGTTTTTGTTTCCCTTTGGGGTGGAAGGAGAGTCTTGCTGAAACTCTAGGCTGGCTTTTCCCTTTAGCACCTTTAAGGTATCATTTCCTTTTTGTGTGTGTGGTGCTGCAGATTGAACCCAGGGCGTTCTACCTCCAAGCTACACCCCCAGCCTTATTTATTTTTTAATTTGGGAGCAGGATCTCGCTAGGTTGCCGGGGCTGGCCTTGAACCTGCGGTCCTCCCGCTTTTGCCCCGGCTGAGAGCTGCGGCCATGGGGACAGAGCTGGCGGGATGCGCACTTACATGGCTGTTGAGCAAGCCGCTTTTGTGTGGTGTGAGTCCTTCGCTTTTTTGGAGGTTTTCAATCGCCATTTCAAGCTAAAGAAAACGTGTGCAGAAACAAAACAAAACAAAGTGGAAGGGGAGAAAGGAAAGGAGATGGTTAGCATCGGCCAAGACTCGTTGCTTATTAATATCCAAATTACGCTTCGAGCTCCTGCCAGACAAGCACAGGGCCGCCCCGGGTGGAGGTGGCCGGGTGGGGAGGAGGGCAGGGAGCGTCCTCTGGCATGCGGGATGGGACACAGGCAGCAGGGGGCCCAGGCCGGCAGCCTGCCTCGGCTGTGCTCGCGCATGCAGGCCAAGTCAGTGCGTGTGGCTGCGTGCAGGTCAGCGTCAGGAAGCCAGCGTGGCGGCCACTGTGCATCACCCCACCTGCAGCTGCTGCCCAGGAGGTCAGGTAAGCGAAGCAGGGAGAGATGGCTGGCTTGTCACAAAGCCTAGGGCCTCTCCGAGGAGGCTTCTGGAAAATTCCAGTGAGGCCAAAGACACAGCCCAACAGCCTGGGCCACTGCGCAGAGACCACGGAGGCCCGCCCTGACTGCTGAGGAGTGGCGAGCAGCGCGGAGAGGGGGTGCGGAAGAGCCCGGGGGGCCACAGGCTGACTGTCCGGAGGAAGAGCTTGAGCCCCGGCCGGCCGTGCACAGCTGCCACCACCTTTGCACATGACCTACATTCCTGCACAGAAGCGGGAGTGTAAAATCTGCTGCGGCCACCACATTGGGCAGAGGTGCTGAGGAAGGAAACCAGCCTAAAGCATTTCCTTCCATCCTTTCTTTTCCTTTTCCTTTTTATTTTGGTGGTGTTATTTATTTTTTTTACTGGAGATTGAATCCAGGGGCATTCTACCTCCAAACTACACTCTCAGCGCTTTTTAAATTTTTTTATTTTTTAAATTTTATTTATGTATTTATTTATTTATTTTTGTGGTACCGGGGATTGAACCCAAGGGCATTCTACCTCCGAGCTGCACCCTCAGCCCTATTTTTTATTCTTTATTTTGAAACAGGGTCTTGCTAAGTTGCAGAGGGCCTCACTAAGTAGCTGAGGCTGGCCGTGAACCCGGATCTTTCGCTCTCAGTCTCCCAAGTACTGGGATTACAAGTGTGCGCCACCACGTCTGGCTAAAATTTTTTATTTTGAATCAGGGCCTTGCTAAGTTGCTGAGGCTGACCTTGAACCTACAATCCTCCTGTCTCAGCCTCCTATGTACTGGGATTACGGGCGTGCGCCACCGCGCCCGGCAAGAGCTGACTCGTTTGATATTGTCACGGGTCTCCTGACTGTTGGGCTGATAGAAGAGACTTGGATCTACACATCTGCTCCTGCGTTTCTGTCTGTTACCATGTGTTGCTTCCGTTGGATACGTGAGGAAAGCTTGGCCTCCCCCAGACACGGGGTCGAGGTGGAGCTCGTCTTCATCCATGTTTCAGGTAACTGTGGATAGTTTTACTTGATATTACACCAAACCTTGACAACGGGCAGTGTCTTACAAGTCAGCTGCCCTGTGGAATCTGAAGCTCTACTAATTATCTCTACATACTCGGTCACATTAAAATATGGAGGTGATGTCAGTAAAGATGGTGGATGAGGACGACATCCATCTCTCCACAAAGACAGTGAAGAAATGGGCAAAACCCAGGGGTTCAGCCTTGCCTCAACTCTAGGAACTGAAGAAAGTCTAGAACACCCAGATGGACCCTTAATCAAGAGAAAAAAAACGCTGAAACTTGGCATGTGAGGGCCTCTGTGAAGCCACAAGCTGCTGTCAGCTGTCCCCATGGACGTTAGGGTCTCCATGGCACAGCGCACAGGCTGCACAGAGTCGCCCAGGAAGGTGGTGAAACCACAGGTGGCAACATCACACCCTGGGCAGACGCAGGATCTGGTGTCTAGAGTCGCCATAGTATTAAACATACCCCGCACTCCACGGGGCTACGCGGCATGGCAGAGAACAGAGTGGCCCACACGCAACGAGAAAGAAGTAAGTGCAGCTGTCACCAGATCCGCGACACCAAGAGCTTAGACCAACTGTTTCTCTATGTGCAGAGCTGAAGGAAACCATGCACAGAGAACAAAAGTACCCCTGAGAATGACATCTCACAACTCCATCCTCGGAGAAACTCAAAGAGGAACCACGCTGAAATTCTAGAATTGAAAGTACATTTGAAGGTGTAATGGCTGAGAAGGCCCCAGATTCGATGGAAGACATGAATCCACACATTCAAAAGTCTCAACAAAGTTCAAGGGTGGACACTCAAAGAAGCCCACATCAGCACTCGTTATAATCACACAGATGGAGACAGAGAAGAGCGACTCGCCACACACGAGGGATCCTCCGTGAGGCTAACAGCTGATTTCTCCTCAGAAACCACAAAAGCCTGAGGCTGGGGCAGGAGGCTCGCAGGTTCAATGCCAGCCTCGGCAGCTCAGTGAGGCCCCGTTTCAAACTGAAAAATAAAAAGGGCTGGGGGTGTAGTTCGGAGGTAGCGCAGTTCTGGGTTCCAGCTTCAGTACCAACAACAATACCAACAGCAACAAATCACATCCAGGACCGCAGAGCTTACGGAATTTCTTTTGCAGCCAAAGGCCATCAGAGAAACGGGAGATGCCATCTCGTGCTGCTGGTCTGCGAGGTGGCAAGTGTGGCCTGCCCCTGCTGCAGAGGCTGTGCTGCTCAGAACCCCACAACAGGAAGCCTGAAGCAGGTCCCTAGGAAGGCTCCTGGTCCTCTTGCCAGTCTCTGCTTGATCTCAACATCCAGAAAAGCCTTCCCAGTGCCTGCCTGCGGCCTCGAGCTGGGACTCCAACACAGGAAGAATCAAGAGTTCAAAAAGATGTCACTGAGCTGGGCGTGGTGGTGCACGCCTGTCATCCCAGTACCTGGGAGGCTGAGACAGGAGGATCGCGGGTTCACAGCCAGCCTTGGCAACTTAGCAAGGCCCTCCGCAACTTAATGAGACCCTGTTTCCAAATAAAAAATTAAATAGGGCTGGGAGTGTAGCTCAGAAGTAGCATGCTCCTGGGTTCAATCCCCAGTACTGCAAAAACAAACAAAAAACCCAAAATAAACCCATACAGGAGCCTGCCCTCCTTGGTGCCCGTGCTGGGTCGGTGGCAGCTGCCTGTGCTGGCAGCATGGCCTCCTGCATCCCCTAGGTCTCATGGGAGCAAGGGGGCTCTCAGGGCAGCTGCCAGGGGGGAGGGGACTCTTCCCCATACTCCCTAAGAGCCTTCATCCTTCCCTGGACATAACCCTAAGGGGAAAAAAAGAGGCTCAGTCCAGGCTGTCCCACAGGAGCAACCTCTCAATTCAGAGCCTTTGCTCCATGTGGTTTAAGAAAAAAAGCCCAACAGAGGTTTAGCTATGGCTTGGCTAGAAGTGTCCCCAAAGGCTCGTGTGTTGAAGGCTTTGTCCAGAGTCAGGGCTTTGGGGAAGTGACTGGACCAGGAGGGCTCTGGTCTGGTCAATGGATTCGTCCACTGATGCTGAGTGGACCATGGAGAGGGGAGGTGGTCACTGACGGCGTGTCTGGAAAGGGCCTTTCTTGTCCCTAGTGCCTTTCTCTCTGCTTCCCAGCTGCCATGAGCCAAGCAGCCTTCCTCGCCAGCCCTTCCGCCTCTCCAGGCTCAGAGCAATGGAGCCAGCCCACTGTGGACTCTGCCTCTCAAACCAAAGCCAAAGGAAACCTTTCACCTCTAGGTTGTTCTTGGTATTTTGGTCACAGTGGTGAAAAGCTGACTAACACAAGTTTTTATCCCAAACTCACCATTTAGGCAAACAACATCAAGTTTTATAGCACTGATGAAGTTTCAACCCCAAACAAATACTCGTTGAGGCCGCAGGCGGGGGTTTGCTTCGATCTCAAGACACGAGGCCCTGAGGTAAACACGCTGGGCACCGGCTGTCAGGTGGGTGGTGTCCCCGCTGCAGCCTCAGTGCTGTTGCTGGTCCCTGCTCTTGGCTCTGGGCAGTCTCCTGGGTCTCTGCTGATCCCTGGGAGGTGTCTCATGCCAGAATAAGCCAGTAAATAACAGTGTGGGCGGGAGTCGGGATCGGATTCCCAGCTGAGTCGCTAAGTGACCAGGCGCTGGCTTTGTGTGAAAACACAGCCCATTCGTGGATTTCTTTTTTTGTGCAGGGGGATTGAACCCAGGGGCGTTCTTCCTCCGAGCTGTGCCCCCAGCCCTTTCTATTTTTTGTTTTGAAATGGTCTCGCTAGGTTGCCGAGCGCCTCCCTGGGTTGCTGAGACTGGCCTCGGGCCTGCGATCCTCCTGTCTCAGGCTCCCAAGTACTGGGATGACAGGCGTGCGCCACCACACCTGGCCCATTTGTGGATTTCTAATGGATTTAAAAATTCAGTTCTTCCAAAGCAAGCCGATAACCAGGCGCCCAGGGTCGCACCGCGCAGCAGGGTGCGCTCGGAGCCCGCTGCTTCTCGGCCCCGCATGTTCTCCTAGTGTAAGTCAACGCGGCGGGCTACGATGGAACCTGCCGTGCTCGTGGGAATCAGCGCAGGCTGTGAGGGAGGGTTCTGCTCAGTTCCATCCATGCACAGAGCCCCCCGGCCAGGCCCGGCCTCCTGCCCTGCGCGGGTCCCGCTGCTCACGGCATTCGAGGCCTGAGTGGAGACCGGGAAGACGGGGCGCCGTGGATAGAGCAGCAAGCCCTAGTGTCACAGCCCTGGAAAGCAAGTGCCTTCTCTCCAGGAGAGACCAGGCAAGACTCTGAGGCCTCTCTGCTGCCAGGGCCGCCTTGAGACACCCAGACCCAAAGCGCAGGGACACCCAGATGAGACGGTGTCAACCAATTGAAAATCAGTCAACGTAAGCTGTCATGTTAACACCTTAAAGAAAAAGTACAATCTATCAATGAAGAAAAGCCCGTGACAGCGTGGTAAAGACGCCTGGGGAGCGGGACGGGGGGGGGGGCTTCCCACTCCACTGCACCTAGGAAGACGCCTACAGCCGCACAGCCGCAGCGCAACACAGAGGTTTCCAAAGACCAGAGCAAGGCAGGCCGCCCGCGTGTCCCCACAGTTCAAGACAGAGGTTTCCAGAGACCAGAGCAAGGCGGGCCACCCGCGTGTCCCCACAGTTCAAGACAGAGGTTTCCAGAGACCCAGGGCAAGGCGGGCCGCCCGCGTGTCCCCACAGTTCAAGACAGAGGTTTCCAGAGACCCAGGGCAAGGCGGGGACACCCGTGTGTCCCCACAGTTAAAGACAGAGGTTTCCAGAGACCAGAGCAAGGCGGGCTGCCCGCGTGTCCCCACAGTTCAAGACAGAGGTTTCCAGAGACCAGAGCAAGGCGGGTTGCCCGCGTGTCCCCACAGTACCAGATGGAGGTTTCCAGAGACCCAAGACAAGGTAGGATGCCCGCGTGTCCCCACAGTTCAAGACAGAGGTTTCCAGAGACCAGAGCAAGGCGGGTCGCCTGTGTGTCCCCACAGTTCAAGACAAAGGTTTCCAGAGACCCAGGGCAAGATGGGTCGCCCGCGTATCCCCACAGTACCAGATGGAGGTTTCCAGAGACCCAGAGCTAGGCGGGCCGCCCGCGTGTCCACCACTCCTACTCAACACCACACTGGAAGCCCTAGCCAGTGCTAAAGTGCAAGAAAACGAGAGCAAAGGCCTCCATCGGGGAAGGACGTGGCGCAGCGTCACGCGGGCCGACAGCAAGAGCCCCTGGGACGCGGGCCCGCGCTCTTGTACTCCAGTAATGAGCAGGGGAGCTCCCAAACCACGAGACGCTGAGGTCCAAATCGAACAGGACACGCGCAGAAATGCTCTATGATCAAAAATGACAAAACGCTGATGAACGAAACCCAGGACAATCTAAATAAACAGAGACCGCGCCACGCTCACGACTGGCAGACACCATGGTGGGAGGCCAGTTCCCCACGTTGCCCACAGCTTCTCGTCAAAACCCCAGTGGGGTTCTGTAATAGAGACAAACTGACCGGAAACCCAGATGCTTCACATTTATACAAAGAGCCAATGCAGGGCCAAGAAAAGCCGATCGGGAGGAAGCACTCCCCCTGACTGCAGACAAGGCTATGCAGTCACACCGCGGGCACAGGATGGCACGTGGCTCGATGGCCCACAGGACAGAGCAGCCTTCCTGGAATGGAACCACGCACGCGCGTCCATTGACTTTTTTTTTTCTTTTTGGTACTGGAGATTGAACCCAGGGGTATTCTACCACCAAGTTACATCCCTAGCCTTTCTTTCTTTCTTTCTTTCTTTCTTTCTTTCTTTCTTTCTTTCATTCATTCATTCATTCATTCATTCATTCATTCATTTTTTATCTATTTGTACTGGGGATTGAGCCCAGGGGCATTCTACCTCTGAGCTCCACCCCCACCCCTATTTTATTCTTTATTTTGGAACAGGGTCTCACTAAATTGCGGAGGGCCTCCCTAAGTTTCTGAGGCTGGCCACGAACCTGCGATCCTCCTGTCTCAGCCTCCCAAGTACTGGGATGACAAGCGTGCGCCACCATACCCAGCTAGTTTTTATTTTGAAACAGGGTCTTACTAGGTTGCTAAGGTACTCACCAAGTTGCTGAGGCTGGCTTCAAACCTATGATCCTCCTGTCTCAGCCTCCCAAGGACTGGGATTACAAGCATGCACCATTACACCTGGCTCCCTCTGATATTTGATAAAAGTACAAAAGCAATCCAAGAGAGAAAGAGTAGTTTTATTATTTCTAGAAAATGAGGCTAGAACAACTGGTTGTTTCATATGCAAAAAAAAAATTATCAACCTACACCTTACATCTTGTACAAAAAGCAAATCTAAATGCAAAACTATAAAACTTTTCAAAAGACAATAGGAGAAAACTCTCAGGACCTGCAGAGGTGAATAGTTCTTAGACACAACATCAGAAGCACAAACCCAAAGACAAAGTTTAATAAACCAAATATGAGCAAAATAAAATGTTTTTTCTTTCTCACCAAGAGACACACGTCAGAGGATGCAAAGACATACCAAGCTCTGGAAGAAAATATTTGAAAATCGCGTATCTGATCGGGACTTGTATCCAGGATATAAAAAGAATTCTGGAGGCCCAACGGTAAGAAAGGAATTCCGTTAAACAATAAGCACGTGGGCTGAGCTGACACTTCCGGAGCGCGGAGGGGACGCAGAGAAGCCGCGAATGGCCGGGCCATCGCTAGCTGGGAAGAAAATGCGGGTCATGACACACCTGTTCAGACACTGAGTGCTGGTGACAAAGAGGAGTGACAGGAGCAAGAAGTGACAGGGCCCCTCGGGACAGCTGCTGGTGGCTTCTGATGACGTCATGCACACACGGACCTTGCGAGCCAGCGAGAACCAGCAGTTATTTACCCAAAAGGAAGGGGAGAGCGTGCGTGAAGACCTGTGCCTGCGTCCCGCCGCTGCTTTCCCACCTGGAAGCCTTCTAGGTGTCCCTCAGCTGGGGACGGGCACAGAAACTGTCGTGCAACCAAATGTTACTCAGTAACAAAAGAGAGCCAGTTGTAGAGTCACGCCACAATAACGGGACATCAAAGGCCCCGTGCTGAGCAGTGGAAGCCATCTCAAAAGGGTACCCACAGCCAGGCTGGTGGCACACGCCTGTCATCCCAGGACTCGGGAGGCTGAGACCGGAGGATCACAGGGTCAAGACCCTCAGCAACTTAGCAAGACCCTGTTTCCAAATAAAAAATAAAATAAGGTTGGGGGTGTAGCTTGGAGGTAGAATGCTCCTGGGTTCCATCCCCAGCACCACAAAAATAAAGGTTACTCACTGGACCATTCCATGGACATGGTATATCCCGAAAGATCAAACCAGAGTGACAGCTGGCCCTATGACGGGCGGGCGGTCGCCAGGGCTGGGGTGTGGTAAGGTCCTGACAAGGAAACACCTCCAGGGAGCTGTCCTGCGTGTGGGAACAATCACACAAACCTCACGTGTCCACCAAAAAGTTTTAAATTAGCACTCTGCTAATTTAAAACAACACAACGTAATAGAAGCAAACGTGGAAGCCGCTTTGAAAGCAGGCCAGCGACGAGCTGCCCACCACGGCACTGAGAATCTGTGGCTTCTGGGGGGCCGCCCCCTTGTTCGTTCAGTGCAGTTTGGCTATGGATGGACCGACCGAGGCCCCGGTTGGTGGTGACGGTGACAACTACACAGCAGCGTCCGCCCGCCGGAGACGCTTCCTTTTGTTTGGTTTTCACAAGAGCCCAGGACCTAGCATGTCACCCTCTCGTGACGTGGAGACGACTTAGGTTCAACAGCCCGACACGCCGTCACGGGTCCCAGGGCCCGTCCGGGAGCACAGCCAAGGACGGTCCGGGCCACCTCCGACTCACCGTCCCCACCGCTCCACAATCTAGCGCGGTCTACCCTTCTGCCCCGGGCCTTTGTACATACCGTGGCTGGTGAGGACCGGGCGGTGTGTGCCAGGGAGTGTCTCGCGCCATCCATGCCCCCGTGGATGAGGTAGGCTCCCGCGCCGGACACGATGGGGCTCCCCGCAACATCCACGGCGATGCCCACCATGCTGTGGGAGGGGACCGCCGGCGGGGACGAGGCTGCCACTGTCACCTGGGTGCCACCCGGGGCCTCGAAGTACGAAGCTGCGCTGCTGGGGGCGTACATCTGAGGTTCGGGGTTGTAGGCATAAGCCGTCCGTCTGTTGGAAAGAGAGATCACCCTTGGGACCCTTGGGTCTCATCCAAATGCCTTGTCTGAGCCAAACGTTATGTGAAAACTGGAGCCCCGTGTGGCCGAGCATCTGGGGCCACTGAGACTGGGTTTGTCAAGTTCAAATGCAATACGAAGTTCAAAGCCAAAAGCTCTGAAAATATTCACACTGCAGTCTAATAGAAAACTGGTCATTTAAAAATTCTAAGTGAGGGCCGGGCGTGGTGGCGCATGCTTGTAATCCCAGTACTCTGGGAGGCGGAGACCGGAGGATCCGGGTTCGCGGCCAGCCTTAGCTCTCTCTCACTCTCTCTCTTTCTCCCTGTCTCTCTCTCTCTCTACTTAGTGAGGCCCTCCGCAACTTCGTGAGACCCGGTTTCAAAATAAAGGATAAAAAATAGGGCCGGGGGTGTAGCATGGAGGTAGAACGCTCCTGCGTTCAATCCCCAGTACCGCAAAAAAAAAAAAAAATCTAAGTGAGCCGGGCACGGTAACACATGCTTAATCCCAGCTACTTGTGAGGCTGAGAGAGGAGGAGCACAGGTTCAAGGCCAGCATCAGCAATTTAGCAAGACCCTCAGCAACTTAGAGAGATCCTGTTTCAGAATAAAAAATAAAAAGGGCTGGGGTGTAGCTCAGAGGTAGAAAGGCCCTGGGTTCAATCCCCAGCACCAAACAACAACAACAACCCCCCCAAAAGCCCCACCAAAACAAAACAAAAATAATTCCAAGTGAGTCACATGCAGGGGCTCCCTGGTGGAGACAGAACCGGTCTGCGTCCATCATTATGTGCATCTATACACGAGATAAAACTTAGAAAACCGTGTATATGCCTGCACGTGTGCACACACACGCACACACACACAAATGGACGCACATCACAGCCAGGAAAGCTGAACAAGGCCCGCAGGGTGGTCGGCAGTCCCGCCCAAGGTCAGGTTCCTGGCCTTGCTGTCCTGCTGTCACAGAACATGCTGCCCTGTGGCGAGCTGGGATCTGTGCACTAACTCGCAATTTCCAATGAGTCTATGATCATTTTGAAACAGAATCCATTAGCCGGGCGTGGGGTGCACGCCTGTCATCTCAGGACTTGGAAGGCTGAGACAGGAGAATCACAGGTTCAAGGACAGCCTCAGCAAGTAGTGAGACTCTCATCAACCTAGCGAAACCGTTTCAAAATAAAAATAAAATAGGGCTGGAGGTGTACCTTGGAGGTAGAATGCCCCTGAGTTCAATCCCCAGCACCACACACACACACACAAAAACCAAAACAACCCCCCGGAAACCATTAAAAAATGAAGTTGCATTATGAAAAGGATTCCTAAGCAATACCAAGCATGCATCTAACATTCATTTAACATCTGAATTAAGGATTAAACAAGCTGGGCACCATGGCACATGCCTGTAATCCCAGTACTTGGGAGGCTGAGATGGGAGGAGCGCAGGTTCGAGGCCAGTGTGTGGTAATTTAGCAAGGCTCTATTTCACGATTAAAAAAATGAAAAGTGAGCCGGGCGTGGTAGTGCACACTTGTAATCCCAGTCCTTCGGAGGCTGAGACCAGAGGATCCGGGTTCACAGCCAGCCTCAGCTACTTAGTGAGGCCCTACGCAACTTAGTGAGACCCGGTTTCAAAACAAAGAACAAAAAATAGGGCTGGGGGTGTAGCTAGGAGGTAGAATGCCCCTGGGTTCAATCCCTGGTACCACACACTCACACTCTCACACACTCACACTCTCACACACACACTCACACTCCCACAATCACTCTCACACCCACACACTCTCACACTCATTCTCACATACACACTCACACACAATCACGTACACACTCACACACACACACTCACACACACATGCTCTCACATACTCAAACACACACACTCTAACACAAACTCACACACACTCGCTCTTACATACTCTTACACACTCACACTCACACACACATTCACACAAAGGCATTGAGGAGAAAGACTTCTGGATTGTGAAGACAATCTTCACATTTAGCAGGTGGATTCACTTCTTTTTAAAGACAGACTTTTCTAGAAGGTCCGTGGTTCCTCGACTCTCCCCGGGCCGTAGTGTCCTGCCCCGTCTAGCAGTGGACAGGGAGGGGTTTGTGCACACAGTCGCAGGTGGGGAGGGCCGCGGGAGGACACCTACATGGCTCCGTTGGTGTAGACGGCGTCACCGCCCTCCACGTACTGCACCTGCGCGGGGTACACGTGCTGCACCGCCTGGACCTGAAACAACACCGCGGGCTTCGCGTTACGAGGGCGGCTCCCCGCTCCTTACTTCTACACTACTCAGGCTGGAAATGTCTTCTTCTGCCTTTTGTGACCCTTGAGCACTACATCTCAATGTTCCCTCCCATGGTTGGCACTTCTAGAAAGAGCTGGGGAGATGGTGATGTAGACACAGTCAATGGGCCGGGCGCAGTGGGGCACACCTGTCATCCCAGTACTTGGGAGGCTGAGACAGGAGGATCACAGGTTCAAGGCCAGCCTCAGCAATGTAACAAGACCCTCAGCAACCTAGGGAGACCCTGCTTCAAAATAAAAAAATAAAATCTGGCTAGGGATGTAACTCAGAGGTAGAATGCCCCTGAGTTCAATCCCAGGGCCAAAAAATAAAAAATAAAACAAAACAACCCCCCCTGGAATGGCCAGTGGGCCCCGGGGGTTGACAGAGGCGCTGTGGACCACACAGCTTGCGGTGGTTTCTGGAGCCGGGGCACTGCGAGCCGCACACGGGGGCCGGGCTGGAAGAATCAGGCTGCCGCCCAGTAGGCAGGGGCCGAGACGGCTGGAGGGTGGCGGGACGTGGGCAGAGGGGCCCTGGCTGCCGCCCTCCCTGGCAGAGAGGAGGGAGGAAGCGTGGAGGCCCGAGCGGACAGGCAAGGAGGAGAGGCCCCCTCAACCCGCAGGCCCCGTCCCTGCCCCGGCCGAGCCAGCGGCCCAGCTCTAACTGGTAAACAGCGGCCGCCGGTGCTCGCTTGGCACGCGGAACTCCAGACTCTGCTGGGGTCCACATGCCCCCCGGGCCGAGACGCGCGCTCGAGGGCCACAGTGAGGGTGACTGTCCTCGCGGCCTGTGCTTGCAGCTGCGGTCAGCGCTGCCCCACCCAGGACAAGCGGCCTGGCGGCCACCACCCAAAAAAGCCCCTAGGACCACAGGGCCCTGGGACCCGCGTGCTGCCGCTGTCCCCGGGGAGGGAGGAGCCGGGAGCAGCGAGACGCAGAAGTGTCACCTGGGAAGTCCGCATCGCCCACTGAGAGCTGGCACAGGCCCGCCCCTGCAGACTGAGGAAGCTTCTAGAATCACAGTGGTCTCTGTGTCGCCTCCCTCCGTGGGTCCCTGTGGAGAGCCCTAACAGACACCGGCCTTCCAGCCCTGGGTCCCCGCTGTGCCTGCTCAGAGCCTCTGCCCTCGCCTAGTGCCACAGACCAGGCGGCTGGGAGCCTGGCCGGGAGGGCGCAGGGCAGCGGAGCGAGCGAGCGAGCGCCCGGCTGGATGCGGAGACCCTGCACGGTCCTGGGCCGTGGCCTCTGCAGTCTGCAGCTCTGTCTCCCTCAGCTCCAGCCGCAGGCGCTGGGGCCGGGCCTTTCCAGCCCTGCTGAATCCACCCGTGAACCAAGGACCACTGCCGAGTACTAGCTGGTGGAACAACTATCTGCAGTAAAATAACAATGATAGGAATTATGATTATTTTTTGTGGTGCTGGGGATGGAACCCAGGGGCATTCTACCTTGAAACAGGGTCTCAGTAAGTTGCCGAGTCTGACTTCGAACCTGCGATCCTGTCTCAGCCTCCCAAGTACTGGGATTACAAGTGTGCGCAACCACTCTTGGCTTAAAATAAGTATTTAAGCCAGGTGTGGTGGCTTAACACACACATACACACAAATAATAATTTATTTTTGCGGTACTGGGGACTGAACCCAGGGGCGTTCTACCTCTGAGCTACAGCCCCAGCCCTATTTTATTGTTTTATTTTGAAACAGGGTCTGGCTAAGTTGCAGAGGGTCTCACTGTGTTGCTGAGGCTGGCCACGAACCTGTGATCCTCCTGTCTCAGCCTCCCAAGTACTGGGAGTACAGGCGCACACCACCATATTGGGCTAAAAGAATTCTCTTTTTGAAACAGAGTTTCTAGAAGACCTTCCTGGGTAACCAAAGATTCTAAATCAGAAGGAGCAGCAAGACAGAGAGAGAGAGAGAGAGAGAGAGAGAGAGAGAGAGAGAGAGCCCAGGCGGAAGGTGCTGTCCTTACCTGCTGAGGCACCTGCTGCACCCTGGGGAGGGAGATGGGCTGCATCGGGGCCCCCTTGGGGGTGGCGCCGGCCGCCTGGACCAGCACCCTCTGAAAGTGAAGGGGAGAGACGGTCAGGTGGTGAGGCTGCTGCGAGCCCGGGCCCGCCCAGCGCTGCTGCGCCTTCCACTCCCGCCTCGGGATCAGTGGAGCGGGCAAGGCGGGACCCAAAGACAGACACACGCGCTTGCACACTCAGGCTGACTTGGGAGTGTGCACGCACAGCCACCCGGCATGCACCACACGCTTGCAGGAACTCGCGGCTCTGTCCCCTCTGAGCGCGTGAGGGCTGGCTTCGTGCCAGGCGGCTCCCCCGCCCCCTGGCCTCCCAGGGGCAGCCGGCAGCGTGGCCTTGCGATTCTGCTTGGACAACTGAGCGGCCACACAGAGCCATGGCATGTGAAGGGTCAGGAGCCAGGCATGGTGGCACACACCCATAACTGCGGCCCTTGGGAGGCTGAGACAGGAGGACTGCAGATTCGAGGTCAGCCTCAACAACCTAGTGAGGCCCTCTTTCAAAATAAAAAACCAAAAAGGGCTGGGGGTTTAGCTTGGAGGTAGAAGGCCCCTGGGTTCAATCCCCAGTGCTGCACACACACAAAAGGCGAGGGTTCAAAAGGACCGGGGTCGAGACGAGGCAGGAGCTTTGTGCCCATGTACTTGGAGCTGGGGTTTGCGATGTCACTGACTGCCATGCTGTGCCATTCCCAGGTGGACACTGCACGTCTCTGGTTGCGGTGGCTACAGCGATCTGCCCTGTGAACACCCCAGGGTGGAGATGAGCAGGAGCACACTGCCCCCCGTGTCCAAGGGTGTCACTACAAGATGAGGAAGGCCAAAGCGCGTTCCAGTCCCAGCCAAGCTGGGCTCTGTGGACTAGCGTTCTCAGGGACCTGGCCATCATGAGCGCACAGCCACAGACAAAACAGCCCAGATGGCAAAACGTCAGCACATGAGTGGGCCACGGCATGTGGCGCATCTCCACAATGGAATATTACTCGGCAGTGAACAGGAGCGAGGCTCTGAAATGCTGCAATGTGGACAGACCCTGAGGACATCGTGCTCAGTGGGAGAACCAGACGCACAAAGACACAGGTGCAACTCCATTGGTAGGAAATGTCCAGGACAGGCAAACCCAGAGACAGGGAGTGGATTAGTGGGTGCCGGGGGCTGAGGAAAGAGAAACGGTGGGGGAGGTGACTGTTGGTCCAGGGTGTCTTTTTTCTTTGCTACTAGGGATTGAACACAGGGGCATTTCACTCCGAGCTACACCCCTGACTCTTTATATTTTTTTAGTTGCTTTTTTTGTGGTACTGGGATTGAACCCAGGGGCATTCTACCTCAGAGCTATACCCCAGCCCTATTTTTTTTTAAACCGGGTCTCACTAAGTTGCGGAGGGCCTCACTAAGTAGCTAAGGATAGCTGTGAACCTGGATCCTCCTGTCTCAGTCTCCCAAGTACTAGGATTACAAGTGTGGGCCACCATGCCCGGCTCTTATTTTTTATTTTGAAACAGGGTTTCACT
Source organism: Glis glis (assembly GCA_004027185.1). Taxonomy (NCBI): domain Eukaryota; kingdom Metazoa; phylum Chordata; class Mammalia; order Rodentia; family Gliridae; genus Glis; species Glis glis. Next base: position 28,533 of record PVJS01012375.1, on the reverse strand, counting down.
AAATTGCTGAGGCTGACCTCAAACCTGCGATCCTCATGTCTCAGCCTCCCAAGTACTGATATGACAGATGTGTGCCACTGCGCCTGGCTAAGGGTTGACATTTGTCCACTACTGCTGAGCCGCCTGAGGTGGCGCCCCCTGGCTGCCTCACCTGTGTGGTCATGGAAACTGAACGAGACTCAAGCATGGTGAGGCCCAGGGCCGCGGCGACCCGGCACAGCACACTGGCATGCTGGGGTCCTGGCGAGCGGCAGGGCGCGGTTACCTGAGGGGACGCCGGCACGGGCTGGGTTGCTGCTGCCGCAGGACGCAGAGTCACGGATGCTGGCGAGTCCGCTCCGCCCTCGGGATTCTGCATGCTCAGTCCTGCAGGGAGGGAGAGGGCGTGAGCGGCGCGGGCCCAGCACCAGCATTGTCCCTGTCCGCCCATGGACGCGCAGAGGCCCGGCGGGAGCGAGGTGCAGGCCAATGCACAGGAGGACGGAGGCAGAGGAGGCAGAGAATGCTCATCCAAAGGTAAAACCAAAAAGGAGCTCCGTGCTCCTGCACAGCCATGGGAGTCCTCCGCAGAACCCGCTCCTCCTCCTCCCACGACTGAGCGGCGAGCTCTTCCGGAAGGTTCAGACAGTTGCCTGCCCACTGATGTAGCAAATCCAAAGCTCTGGATGAATGCGTGCTATCTGGGGGCGACTGCACCCCAGTACAGTTGATAAATCCCTAAGGCCAGGTGTCTCCATGGCTGCACTGCTGGTACTGGGGCTTGATACTTTTTTCTTTTTGCTATACTGGGGATTGAACCCAGGGATGCTCTACCTCCAAGCCACACCCCCAGTCCTATTTTATTTTATTTTTTTTGAAACAGGGTCTCACTGAGTTGCTGAGTCTGGCCTCAAGCCTGGGATCCCCCTGCCTCAGCCTTCCAAGTACTAGGAATTACAGGCCTGCGAAAAGCCCTTTTTAATATGAAGCAAAACTGACAACAGATTAAACAAACTGTGTTTGAATCCGAGTGTGCTGGTTTAATCTCGTCTTTGTTTGGGGGAGCTTTCCCTGATCCCCATTCCCACACAGTGCCTCTGGGTCACCTGGGCAGTGCGCCTCATCTTTCTGTCCTGAGTGAGCTTGACTCACTTCGTACCACTAGATGGCGCCAGAGCCACATACTGACTGGCTGGGGAGGTCCACGAAATAAAGCTTTCTTAGCTGGACACCCCTGTTCTCTTCCTCTTCCAAAAGATTCCAAGAAAGTTTGTTATTTTGTGGTACTGGGGATAGAACCCAGGGGCACTCTACCTCCGAGCTACACCCCCAGCCCTATTTTATTCTTTATTCTTTATTTATTTATTTTTTTTGGTACTGGGGATGGAACCCAAAGGCATTCTACCTCCAAGTTATACCCCCAACCCGATTTTATTTCTTATTTGGAAATAGGGTCTAAGTTGTTGAGGCTGGCTTCGAACCTGTGATCCTCCTGTCTCAGCCTCCCAAGTACTGGGATTACAAGCGTGCACCACCACACCCGGCTTATTCTTTATTTTGAAACAGGGTCTCACTAAGTTGTGGAGGGCCTCACTAAGTCGCTGCGGTTGGCCGTGAAACTGTGATCCTCCTGTCTCAGCCTCGCAAGTCCTGAGATGACAAGCATGTGCCACCACGCGTGGCTCGAGAAAGTATTTTTAAATTGTGATTTTCCAAGAGTGTATTTCCACCCGGGCAGGGTGGCGCACGCTTGTAATCCCAGTACTTGGGAGGCTGAGACCAGAGGATCCGGGTTCACGGCCAGCCTCAGCTACTTAGTGAGGCCCTCCACAACTTAGTGAGACCCGGTTTCAAAATAAAGAATAAAAAATAGAGCTGGGGGTGTAGCTCGGAGGTAAAATGCTCCTGGGTTCAGTCCCTGGTACCGCAAAAAAAAAAAAAAAAAAAAAAAAATCAACCAGCCAAGATTTCTGCATGTACTGTATGTAAATTTTAACAACAAAAACTGTAAGAATAGGCCGGGCAGGTGTGGTGGCACACACCAAGGTTGAGACAGGAGGATCACAGGTTCCAGGACAGCCTTAGCTACTTAGCGAGATCCTGTTTCAAAATAAAAAATAAAATAGGGCTGGGGGTGTAGCTCTAAGATAGAATGCCCCTGGGATCAATCCCCAGTACTGCAAAAAATAAAAATAAAAAAGATATACTGGCAGGGTGGAAGGTGGGGCACGGGTGGGTGTGTGGTGACTTCATGGGGCTTGTTGTGCAGCGTTACTTTGCGGATGTGTAGATGTGTGAAATTTTCGTAATAAAGAGTTAAACACACAAAACACCCAGACATAGCTGTCGTCCAAAAGGATAAGCAGAAAGCATTTTAGTGCTGCCTTTCTCAGCACCAGCTGGTTCCCCGCCCCATCCCACTCAGGATGTCAATCATCCCCTTGTCTGGCGGATCCACGCGGTATACACTACCTGCCCCTTACCTGTCTGGGTTACCAGATCAAGTATCACAGTGCTGAGTTCAGGAGACCCTTCCTTTACTTAATAATGGCCCCGAAGGGCAAGAGAGGGATGAGGACAATTCAGACATGACAAAGAGAAGCTGCAAGCGCTTCCTGGAGTGTCAAGCTGGAAGTTTTTGACTTGCTAAGGAAAGAAAGAAAAGTGAGGTTGCTGAGATCTACAGTGCACTGTGCTGTTTGTCTCTTGCTGTGCCTACACTTTATAGCCGGGTGTGGTGACGCACGCTTGTCATCCCAGTACTTGGGAGGCTGAGACAGGAGGATTGCAGGTTCACAGCCAGCCTCAGCTACTTAGTGAGGCCCTCTGCAACTTAGTGAGACCCGGTTTCAAAATAAAGAATTAAAAATAGGGCTGGGGGTGTAGCTCAGAGGTAGAATGCCCCTGGGTTCCATCCCCAGTACCACACACACAAAAAATTATTAATAAATAAATGAATTACACTTTATGCCTGGATGGGAAAAACACATTCTATGAACAGACTCTGGTACTCAGTGATTACAGGCGTCCACTGGTGGCCTCTGAAAGTACCCCAAAGATAAGAGGGGACGACCGTTGTAGGTACAGGGAGCGAGCCTGCCCTGGCCTGGGAGCCGGGTGGCAGTCCTTGGGCTGCGACCTCCAGTGCTTGCTGTCACCTTCCTGTGTGCTCTAGGCTGCCTTTCTTCCCCTGGCAGGGACCTAGGAGGTCCCCGGCTTGCATCCCCTCGGGAGCCAGTAACAAGGAGAGAGGCTGCAGCCACAACCCGCCGCCTCTCCCCTGGGTCCGGACACCGGGCTGACTGGCCCGGAGGACAGTCGTCGGAGCCAGTGGCTTCGTTCCCGACCTGCTCCAAGATGAGGGTGGGCGAGAAGGAAGGTGGGGGAGCGCGGGACCGCGTGCCACCTCTGACCCAGGTCCAAGCGCGGACACGCCTCCGTGGCCTCAGCGCGCCCGTGCTCGGGGGCAGAGCAGAGTCGCAGCACGGATTGAATGGATCCGCGGCACCGGGGACGAGCCTTCTGTTTACAGGAAAATACTCCCGTCGCCTAGTAACCGGTCCTGTCCGGAAAGGAAGCGCGGCGCTGCCGCCAGCCATTTCTGGGCGCTGTTCCTGGCTCCCGCTGACTCACCGCGACCTTAAGCAATCTCCTTTCTATTCCTGCTCTTCCTAAGCCAAATGGAGCTCTCACCTGCCCCGGGGGCGGATCGATATTTAGACAGCGCTGGGTCATCGCAGGGGTGGTGGGGGCGGGGCCGGCTGAGCCGTTCCTTCCTTCTGATTGGCTACTTAACTTTTTTGTGGGGATTGGACCCAGAGGCGTCCTCCTTCAGAGCTACACCCAGCCCTTTATTTTTTGTTTTAAAACAGGGTCTTGAGCCGGGCGTGGTGGCACACACTTGTAATCCCAGTACTTGAGAGGCTGAGACAGGAGGATCACAGGTTTGCGGCCAGCCTCAGCTACTTAGGCCCTCTGCAACTTAATGAGACCCTGTTTCAATTAATAAAGAATAAAAATAGGACTGGGGGTTTAGCTCGGAGGTAGAATGCCCCTGGGTTCAATCCCCAGGACCACAAATATATATATAAAACAGGGTCTTGCTAAGTTGCTGAGAGTCTCTCTAAGTTGCTGAGGCTGGCCTTGATCCTGCAATCCTCCTGTCTTAGCCTCCCAAGTACTGGGATGACAGTCGTGCGCCACCCTGCCTGGCGCTACTTAACTTGTGTTGTGGGAAGACCCTGGTGCCCCTTGGTGGGTTCAGATGCACCGGAGGGCCCCGGTTCCGAGAAAGCGTTCGACGTCTTCCCTCTGAGCAAGCGGGAACAAGCCCAGCGCTTAGGAGGCGAGGCTGTCCTGAAGCCCGGTCCTGCCCCGGCTTGTCTCTGCTGTCCTAGGGACCTTACGGTGGCCAGGACAGTTGTGCACGCTCCCTTCTCTCGGTGTCCTTCAGCTGAGGGCCCGGTCGGGAGCCAGTGGTGCCGGCCGAGATTCTGTCTCAACTGTCCCTGCGTGCCCGTGGCCCTGGTCAGCCCTAAGCACGAGAGGGTGCCCCTGAGTTCAGGGAGGTGAGCGCCGTCTCCTTGTGGGAAGCTGGGCTCCTCCTATCCCTGCTGTAGGACCACGTGCATGCACACGCTGAGGCTCCCAGTCATGACAACTACAGGTGTCCCCGGGGAGCAGAATGGCCCCTATGGAGAGCCACTACCCCAAGTGGACACACGGTCCCTGAGTAAAAGAAACTTGTAGACCGGCTGAGAACTGGAGGGGTGACAGGCCCGTTCTGCAGGTTGCTAAATGATTACAATCCAGCCAGACAAGGTGTACGACACATGCCATTAGAGGGGAAGCCCCGAGTGAGTGTGTGTGTGCGGCACTGAGGACTGAACCCAGAGGCAGTCTACCGCTGAACTACCACCCAGCCCTTCTTATTTGGAAACAGGGCCTCACTAAGCTGCTGAGGCTGGCCTCGAACCCTCGATCCTCCTGCTTCAGCCTCCCGGGCTGCTGTGCTCAGGCAGCGAGTCAGCCCCAGGGGCAGCCTGCGACTCCTCCTTCACCTGAGCCGTCCATGCCCGGCGGGCCTCACTCACTTTTGTTTTGTTTTTTTCTTTTGTTGCAATGAACTTTCAAGGATTGCTGCTGGCTCTGAGTTTCTTTGAAATAAAGTATCTTCAGAATCCAAATTCCTAGCCAGGCATGGTGGCTCACGCTTGTAATCACAGTACTTGGGAGGCTGAGACAGGAGGATTGCAGGTTGAAAGCCAGCCTCAGCAACTTAGAGAGGCTCTCAGCAACCTCGTGAGACCCTGTTTCCAAATAAGAAATTAAAAAAAAAATCAGGCTAGGGGTGTAGCTTGGAGGTAGAATGCCTCTGGGTTCAATCTCCAATACCAAAAAAAAAAAAAAAAATCCAAATTCCTTTCTCTTTTGGTAAGAATTGGGCTTCTGTTCCGCTTTCCTCTCAGTAGCCAAACTTCCCCCCCTTTCTCCAGCACAGCAGCACCAGCCTGGGGACTGGCTCCCGACGGGCTCTGGGCAGGGCGAGCAGGCGGGTGGCCGCGGGCGCCGGAGAGGAGGGTGAAGCCGCAGGCTCTGATTATTATTATTGTTGTTGTTGCTGTTGTTATTGTTCTTATTACTATTTTGCGGTGCTAGGAATACAGCCCAGTGGTGCTCTACCACTGAGCTACACCCCCGGCCTTTTTTATTTTTATTTATTTATTTATTTATTTATTTATTTATTTTTGTAGTACTGGGGATTGAACCCGGGGGCATTCTACTTCCGAGCTCCACCCCCAGCCCTATTTTATTCTTTATTTTGAAACAGGGTCTCACTAAGTTGCAGAGGGCCTCACTAAGTAGCTGAGGCTGGCTGCAAACCCGGATCCTCCTATCTCAGCCTCCCAAGTACTGGGATGACAGGCGTGCACCATCACACCCAGCTTTTATTTTTTATTTTGAGACAGGGTCTTGCTAAGTCACCCAGGCTGGCTTTGAACTTGCGATCCTCCTGTCTCAATCTCCAGAGCTGTTTGCAATAATCACACAGGTGAACATGGGTGAAAACTCGAGCACACTTTTCTCTCCCTGGGGGTTTTGCCATCGGGGTTCCCTTCTGAAACTGCCACCGCTTCCCCTCCGCTCGCCCCTCCCCCGCTGGAGGCCCGCGGGGCCCACGGCCTCACCCCGCTCCCTCCACCTGCCACACCCCGGTCTCCACGCCCCTCTTTCTGGCCTCTTCAACCCCCACGTGTATGCCATCTATGTGACTTTCATGCTGGGGGGGTTGAGGAGTGGTGACAAGGACCAGTGAAAGCGTTTACAGAACAGGCCGCTGGGCCCTTTCTAGAAGGTTCTAGAGCCCTGGGAGGACCCATCCCAAGCCTATCATCTGCCTCCTGCAGGGACAAGATCACGCCACAGTGCATCTCAGGACAGAGTCGGGGCCGCCATGACCCGCCCCTCGTGCTTCTCTCTGTCAAGACCCCGCGGCCTGGTGCAGCCTCCTCGCTGCCCGCTCCCCTTCTCCCCACAGCGCTCCCGTGCGCCCCAGCCCCGGCCCCTCCGAACCTGGCCTCGTGGTCATGTTTGGAAGTTGTCTGGGACCTGTGTGTCTGAGACACTGCCATCTGGTCTCACCCTCCCCCTGATGGTGCCATCTTGGGACTGGCCCGTCTTGGGGTCCCAGCCCACCCGGGCCCCTCGGGTGCTTCCAAACATGGACGGGCGCTGCCGCCCCCCGTCGCCACCTCTCCTGCCGCTGGCAGCTGGTGACTCGCGCAGTGCCGCTGATGCCACCTCACAGGAGGAGTCTCCCCCTCCTTCCCTACTGTGAGGAGCCCTGCCTCCTCCTCTCATTCCTGGGGAAGCAGCAGCCCCTCCTCTGGCCTCCCTGCGTCCAGCATTCCAGGTGATCAAAAAACTCAGCCAGCCATGGCTGCCGCCGCTTACACAGCACACATTCCAAATCCAAGGTGCCGAGCCCAACGCCCCAGGTGGCCTCTGAGGCCCGTGGGTTGTCGAAGGGTCCATCCTGGCACAGGCGGGGCACGTGGATGGCGGCCACACCGCTCACACTACTGAGGTGGCTCTGTCCACGCGGGGTGGCCGAGGCCTCATCACCTGACCACGGTCGGCCCAGGGCCTGCCCAGGCCCTGCACTGCACACACGTCGAGCTGCCCGGGTGCCCGGCCCGCCGCTGGACCCGGCTCCAGCAGGGAGGACGGAGCCTTCACGCGAGTCACTCCAAGTGCCGGGAGCACAGAGCCCTCCAAGTGCCGGGAGCACAGAGCCCGCTACTGCAAGGAGGTGGGGGAAGCGGGCCGGACTCCGAGTCCGAACCCCGCGCTGGCTCTGCGTGCTGGCAGTGGCGTGGCTTCAGACGGGAGAGGAGGACGTGGGCAGTGTAGCTGATGAGACCAGCCTGAGCCTGGATCCCAGCGGGTGCTCCACAAATCAAACAGGCCCAGTGGGAAGGGAAGGGAAGGGAAGGGAAGGGAAGGGAAGGGAAGGGAGGGGAGGCAGGCAGACCCCAAAGGCAGCACCGGAGGCGGGGTCAGCAGTAGCTGAGCTGAGCACTGAGCGGCACTGGACTGGGTGAGGTGTACCCCACGCGTGTGCCCTGGGAACACTGAGAAAGCCCCCACCGCAGCTGGGGCTCAGAAAGGTCAGGCGGTGACCGGAGCCGTCCCAGTCACTCCTTGAACAGAGAGACACACAGTGTTTAAAATTCCCGGGGGGCCCGGCGCCATGACACAAGCCTGTCATTCCAGGGCTTGGAAGGCTGAGACAGGAGGATTGCGGGTTCAAGGCCAGCCTTAGCAACTTAGTGAGACCCTGTTTCAAACTGAAAAATAAAAAGGGCTAGGGGTATAGCTTGAAGGCAGAATGCCCCTGGGTTCAACGCCCAGGCCAAAAAATAAAAATTAAAACAATTCTCCAGCCATTCTGGTACTCCTTCCTTCCCTGGGTTCTTGCTCTCACGGCTGCTCCGCGGGGTCTTGACCGGCCAGTGCTCCTTGAAAACGAAGTCTGGGGCTCCTTCATTTCTGCAGCCCAGCCCGGCTCACCCATCCTAGCCCCAGGACCTCGCTAGCGCGCTGCGCACAAATACGGAGAGGAGCGCGCCTGGCGGAGGACGGAGGACCAGGGCCTCACTGCCCCAGGCCCAAACTGGCTGCTTAGGGCTGCGCCGTGTGTTCTGCCACCGCCCGCCTTCCTTCCCCCTGCACCTGGCCTCTGGCTTCTCCCCCTTCTGCACACGGCCCAGCGGCAGGGCACTGAGTGACAGTCAAGGAGAAGGTGGCGTCTGTGAGGCCAGACCACCTGGACGGCGGACTCCACTCGTCCCCTCCTGTCCATCTTCAAAGTCCTTCGGAGCCGCAGGGTGGAGGAGGGACAGGCACAAGTGACAAGTGACAGGCCAGGAGGCTTCTTCCAGTTTCTGAGTCTGGTGACTTGTCCTGGCCACAGGACCTCTGGGTGGCTGTGCCCCCCAGGTGACGGGGTCTCACTGGCCCGTGTGGACTTCCTGGCCCCACGGCCATCTGCAGTGATAATGATGACCACAGAGTGACGGGTGACCCATGTTCTGCCCAGGCCCCCATGACTATGGGGCAAAGGGGAGGCCGGTCTCCAGGTCCTCCGACCTCTCCCTCGGGCCTCTATGGTCTGGCTCCTGCTTCCCCTGCGGACCGCACTTTACTCTGGAATTTAAATTCTAGCCCCGTTCTAGAATTTGCACCTAAATCCACAGCACCGGAGGACCCTTAAAAACTAGCTGCCCCCACTCTCTTATCTGATGGATGAAGACGCGTATACAAAGATGAGGTTCCCCCACAAAGCCTGAGGTGCAGCAAGGGTCTGCACCTTAAAAGTTCCATGGGGAACTTTTAAAAGAAAAGATTTAAATGAGACTTGCTTATGCTGGGAACTGGGTATAAAATAATTTAGCAGAACTGGGAGTGGCAGCACACACCTGTAATCCCAATACTTGGGAGACTGAGACAGGAGGATCACAGGTTCAAGGACAGTCTCAGCAATATAGCGAGACTCTCAGCAACCTAGCATGACCCTGTTCCAAAACAAAAAGTAAAAAAAAGCGCCAACAACAACAACAACAATAATAATTTAGAAGTATGCAAAAACATTTCCTTTGGAAGAATTACTGTGTGTGTGTGTGTGTGTGTGTGTGTGTGTGTGTGTGTGTGTTTTACTGGAGACTGAACCCAGAGACATTCCACCTCTGAGCTACACCCCCAGCCCTGTTTACTTTATTTTGAAACAGAGTCTTGCTAAGCCACCACACTACCACACGCTGGCCTCTGGCCTGCGCTCCTCCTGTCTCGGCCTCCCACGATGGGATGACAGGTGTGTACTACCGCACCCTTCTCTCTTTAAGTCCATAATGATCTTCTACCCTGCTCTGACTGCAGCAGGTTGCAGCAGGATGAATCGTGTGCTCCTCCAGTTCATCTTTCCGGGAGTCTTTGTGGAAGACAAAACTTGCTCGTCTAATCCCAGCAGCACTTGCTGTCACTGGGTCTTAGTTGTTGCCCCTAGCGGGGCTGGCGGCTCGCAGGCTTGTTTTTTTTTTTAAACAAGTTTGCTTTCGTGTGTTACATAACACAAATGACATTCCATTAGAAGATCAGCTGCAAAAGCAAGTTGGGAAACTTGTTTCAGATACTTTAAATAGTCCCAAGACATTAGCTGAGTGGCGGGTACAAAAGGCCAGGGAGCATCTTCCGGGCATCCAGCTACAAATGAGTCACCTTTAGAAGAAATGTCCATGCAGCCAGAGCGCGTCATCTTGCGGGCGGGCGGGCGGGCGGGCGGGCGTCTGTCACAGACATCACTGTGCGGTTCTGCCCGGTCGGTCACAGTGCGCTTGGGATGAAGACGGAAGGTGGAAGTCCCCTCCAAACCCTGTCCTGGCCAGCAGTCTCTGCACAGCGCTGGCCGTGGGGGCGGGGCGGTGCTGGGACCAGGGGAAGAAATGTGTCACCCTTTCTGAATGAAGTTCAGGGCCGTGTTGACCTCAGCAACTGGCCCTGGTAAACAGCCAGCCAGGGGCGGGGAGGGCTCTGCGATCACGATCCAGCCTGGGGCTGCAGAGTGCGCCTCCCCATAAGCATCACGCTCACATCCTGCCGCGGACCCCTCAGGACTGTCCAGCACTCGGAACCAGAGGCCCGGGTCCTGTTTCCCTCAGGGGCCAACCGGGATGTGAAGGGCTCTGGGTGCGAGCCACTCAGCTCGGCTTTCCTGCCGTTGTTGAGCCCAAGGAATGGAGACACTGTGCTCAAAAGCCCCCAAGAGCTGCGGCTCGGCAGTGAGGGCGGCGGGGGTTGGCTGGGCAACGATGTTATAAACATGGGGACTTAGATCAAAAAAGAATGCCACTTAAGACTAAAATAAGTTTCCAGTTGAGAGCAGCCTAGGGCAGAGTCAAATGACCAGAAGTTCGTCCCGACAGGGCCTCGTCTCTACAGGGCGCGAAGTCTCCTGGCGGACCCCTGGACTCCCAGCTACCTGCTGTCCAGGCAGATCAAACGCACACACAACTTAATCCGAGAAAAATCTATGCAGATGTTCGATTAAACCCGAGTACGCGTCCTGGCGCAGGCTCCCGCCCTCATTGTTTGCTAAGTAACGACGGTTGCCAGGGACAACGCAGTCCACTCCCGTTTCCAAGCGCCTGTTGCTGGGCAACCAGGAGAATACTTCCCAAACCAAACAATGTCATCCCCGGAGCAACCCTCTCTATCTCACATTAACCAGATCTAAAAAAACCTCCCAAATATGTAATCTATTATTTTCAGAAGCCCGAAGAGAAAGGCAAATAATCTCTTCTCTATAGTAACCGAGGGGAAAACAGTTTACCATATTTGTTCTGAAATAACAAAACGCACGAAGGACCAACTCTCACCGGGGTGCGAGGGCATCCTCCCTCGGCCCAGGCAGAGAGAGGAAAGAATGTATTTATTACCAAACAAACAATGTGGGATAGTTTATCGCGGGCAAGTGTTTCCTGGGCAAACGAAAAGGAATCGGGACTGAGCTATTTGAGAAAAATGCAAGAGCAGCGTGTAGGTGCCTAATTAGAAGGACTTTCCAACGCTGGTGCCTGTGGCCAGGAGGCGCTTACGGGCTCTGGTCACAGAGGCGCCTGCCCTCCCTGCCCTGCTGGGGACAGGAACCTGCTAAGAGGAAGGGCACGTCAGAGGCTCTCTGATGTCACACGGGACAAACAAGGGCAGAGCCCTAGAAACAGGCATCAGGGGCGTCCCGAGCGTGGATCACTCTTGATCCACAGAGGAAAAAAGAAGGCTAATCTTCAAGATTAGTCTTGAAGTCGTGCGGGGGCAGCTGAGGGGTGCGCGGGGCCCCTGCTTAGGTTCTGGGAGCGGGAGAGGCATCTCTTTTTTTGTACTGGGGGTTGAACCCAGGGGCATTCTACCTCTGAGCTGCACCCCAGGGTCTTGCTAAGTTGCCGAGGCTGGCCTCGAACCTGCGCCGCTCCTGTGTCACAAGGGCAAGGTGAGCTCACTCGGTGGTGGTCTCATCTGTGGCAGGCAACTCCGTGGATCTTAAGACATCTCCATGGACGGAGCGCACAGGTCACGCCAAGAGCGCATTCCCGCTCGCACTGGCCTCAGAGCAGGCTGGGCTTTGGGGCAGAGAAGGTGGTGTGCGGAGACTTTTCCTCCTTAAGCTACCTGGAGCCGCTCTTCTCGAGTAGTCGAGGAGGGGGTGTCCCCGAGAAGGAAGGGGCTCCCTGCTGCTCTAGCGTGAGCACGCAGCACGGGGGCCAGGAGAGGTCACGGCCGCAGGGCCCTTGCTTGGACACTGCTCCAGGGTGCGTCTGGACGCCGCCTGGACTCCACTGCAAGAAGGCTCTGACCCCAGCCCCCCAGAGGGTGGCGAGGGCGGGGCTCCGAGTGTCACACTCAGTGATTCCAATAGAAAATGGCTTGATGGATGCCTGGCCGGGCCGGGCACTGTGGGTGATCAACATGGACACAACGCCTGTCCCCCACCGAGCTTAGAGTCTAGAGCACTGTTCACTGGGGGGACAGGGACGATGAACAAAATAGATGAGAAAGACATCGCCAAGGGGAGAGATGGAGCAGAGACAGGCGCAGGCAAGTGTGCTCAGGTACAGAGGTGAGGAGGGCGAGAGGCGGAGCCCCCCAGGCATCAGTGAAGAGCTTTCAGATACAGCTCCCAGTGGAGGGTGGGCCAGTGCAAAGGTCCTGAGGCAGGACTGCGTGTGGCTGAACAGAGCCCAGAGAACCAGAAGGGGCGGGGGAGAGGAGGCCCGCAGAGGCCGCGCACAGGCCCTGGCTTTGGCTTGGGGTGAAATGGAAGCGAGCAAAGGGTTTGAGCTGGGAAGGACCTGGTTAGTTGTGTGTGTGTCTGTGCGTGTGTGTGTGTGTGTGTGTGTGTGTGTGTGTGTGTGTGTGTGTTACTGGGAATGGAACCCGGAGGTACTCTATCTCCAAGCTATACCCCCAGACCGGTTTCTATTTCTTATTTGGAAACAGGGTCTCGCTAGGTTGCTGAGAGTCTCACTACTTGCTGAGACTGTTCTCAAACCTGTGATCCTCCGGTCTCAGCCTCCCAAGTACTAGGATTACAGGCACGGGCCACCACACCCGACTTTGGTTTTTGTTTTTGTTTTTGTGGTGGTGGGAATTGAATACAGGGGCATTCTGCCTCCGAGCTATACCCCAGCCCTTTTTAGTTTTTGTTTTGAGACGAGGTCTCGATAAATTGCTGAGGCTGGCCTTGAATCTGTGATACTCCTGTCTCAGCCTCCCAAGTACTGGGATTATAGGCGCGCACTGACTGAAATGTCACTTTTAAAGTTTCAAAAGGTACCACAGACTGGCGAGCTATTCTGAGTGGCCTTCCTATGACGGGTGGGCCGGCTGCGGCTGCGTGTCTAGAGCAGGGTGGGGTGCCTCCATTCCCAGCTCTGGATTTGGTCGCCCCCAGAGCGGAGCAGAAGAGAATTTTGGGGAAAATGGACTAAGATGTGCTCAGCCTGCTGGAAAGGTGGAGAGAGAAACAGAGAGGAGTTCTCGGAGGACCACAAGTGGCCCTCCGGTCCCCAGGGGGGATTAGAGCGGTCGCCGCCTTGCCAGGCCTCCCGTGCCCAGCGAGCTTTCTGGCTTTGGCTTCTGGGTGTCTACCTGGCTGCCGGCGACGCTGACATCATTACTCTTGGAAAGCATTCACAACCACTTCATGACTTAAAAAGATAAAAGATTTCCATCCAAACAAAATTTGTTTTTGTTTCTGTTTTGTTTTGCGGTACCAGGGATTGAACCCAGGGGCGTTCTACCTTCAAGCTACACCCCCCAGCCCTATTTTTTATTCTTTATTTTGAAACAGGGTGTCACTAAGTTGTGGAGGGCCTCATAAGTAGCTGAGGCTGGCCATGAACCCGGATCCTCCGGTCTCAGCCTCCCAAGTACTGGGATTACAAGCGCGCGTCACCACATCTGGCTCAAACGGAATTTGAAACTACTCAAATAAGGCGCTAGGGTTGGGGTTAGGGGTGTCCCCCGAAAAGCTCGTGTCCTGGCAAAGCAGGAGCGTCCGGAGGTGAAATAGCAGAATCGGGGCTCCGCCTCGTCAGTGCACAAGTGGCTGAGCACTTGGGACCTGAGTGGACTTGCTGGGAGGTGGTGCAGACCCGCAGAGTGGGCGGGAGGCAGGTCACAGCCGTGGCCTGGGGTCTCTGTCTAGCCCTTTCCTCTCCTGCTCTCTCTGCTTCCTGGCTGCTGAGCAGTCCTCCTCCGTCACGCTCCGGTACTAAGAGGTTTCTGCCTCTGAGCTGGCCAACCATGGACCGAGCCTCTGAAGCCATGAGCCAAATACGCCTTTCCTCCTCCACCTCAGCCAGCGTCCACTGTTCTTGCCAGGTATTTTGGTCACAGTGACAAAAAAGCTAAGTAATACATAGGAAAGAAGGAAGATTGAGTTAATAAAGGCCCTCTAACGCTTACTACAGACTGGAATAACGAAGAGGCCGCATTTCTGTGTCGTTTTTGTTTGTCTGTTTGTTTGTTTCTGGTACTGGGGATTGAATCCAGGGACAGTCTACTTCCGAGCTACAGCTTAGCCCTTTTTAACTTTTTTAAATGTTGAAACAGGGTCTCACTAAGTTGCTGAGGGTTTCGCTAAGCTGCTGAGGCTGGCCTCAAGCCTGTGATCTTCCTGTCTCGGCCTCCCAAGTACTGGGATTACAGGTGTGCACCACCACGCCGGGCTGTGTCATTGTTTTTAGGATGCAAATTTCATGCTTAAGATTGGATTAAATGTGAACAGCCAATAGTTTTAGTTCAGGGGGACGCTCCCCCGTAGAGGGCCTCTGAGCTATCTGACCGGCTAGCCTCCACCGGATGGACGAGGGACGCTCCGTGGGAGTCAGGGTTCCATGGGAACGCTGCTCATTCCTTGTCTCACTAACCAACCACCCGTGTGTGTCTGTCCTTGCATGTGAATGGCCGGGGACAACTGGGGACGACTGTGGCAGGAGCTCAGCGCTGCTGGCGGCGAGGCTCTGGCAGCCATGGCCCCGTCCCCTAGCGCCCGCGCCGGTCAAGTCAACACTCGGGACGAGGGAAACGCGTGAAGGGCGCGCTGCCCACAGCAGCTGACCGTGCCAGCCCACACGCTCAGGATCATCCCTGTGGACGCCGTGGGGACAGATCTGGAGCGCAGGGTGCCGCAGGGCAGGGACAGGTGCGGCGGTGCTGGGGAAGCAGGCGGGTGGCAGTGCCCAGGCAGTGTCTTCTCGCTCTCTGCCAACCCAAGCTGGCAAGGGGCGCAGAGCAGAGCACCCCTCGACGCACGGTGGGTCTGTGCGTCCCCTCACACCATCTCCAGGTGGAGCGGCTGTGTCCTGAAGAGAAGGGCCCCACAACACACTCTTGGACCCTGTGGCCACTCGGTCATCGCTCATTCATTCAACAAACACAATCTGAGCGTGGGTACGTGCTGCACGGCTCTGAGGGCTGAGGACATGGCAGGAATGAGATAGATCGAGCCCTGACCCCGAGACCGCCACTCCAGGGGCCAGATGACACCAAGGACCCAGAATATCAGAGGATGGCAAGCGCTCTGCAGAGAAAGAAACACAAGCAAGCAGAGGAGGAGGAGGGCGGCCTGGAGTGGCGACATCAGGGTGGACATGCGGTGGGGGTCAGGAGCGCGCTGAAGAAAGTGCCACCAGGCACAGACGCCGACACGGGGAAGGCTCAGCCAGGGCCACACAGGGCCACATGAGGAGGCTGGCCGTGCAAGGGCAGAGGGCGGAGGGCCCGCCCCAAGGCCACGGTCCTGGGCAGTGGGGCCTCCGGGAGTGGGCATCAGGTCCTGAGGCGGGGTCAGAGTCCTCACAAAAGGGACCCCAGAGAGCTCTCCGCTCCCTCTCCACCATGAAGACAGCCGCCCGCAGCCCCACCTGGACCCCGTCTCCAGGACCGAGGGGAAGTCTCCCGTCTGGCTGACCAGTCGAGGGCCCCTGCTATGGCCACCAGAGGGGAGGGGGGTGGACTCAGGCACCTGGTGCTGGGCGGGTGGCCTGAGTTGTCCATCGGAGGACACCGAGCTGCGGCGGCCACACGTGTGGGCGGACAGTGCACAAGACCGGGCCCCAGGGGAGTGAGCCAGGCTGGGGACACAGGCTTCTCTAGTCTGGATGGGCTCGCCAGAAAGAGAACCATCCTCAAGTTCAAGGTCACGAGCAGAGGAGGCGGAAGGGGCAGCCAGGGGGAGGGCAGAGAAGCAGCAGGGCGGAGAGTTCGGAAGCCACGCTGGCTGAGGCGCCGCCTGGACCGAACCCCGGCTCCTGCGTGTGAGCTGGGCGACCTTCAGCCTGTGGCTTCAGTCATTCTCCACTCCCACCTCTATCAGTGGAGAAAGAGTCCCAACCACCACAGGCCGGGCGCCGACTCTGTCACCCCGGGAGGCCGAGACGGGACGATGGCAAGTCCCAGGACAGCCTGTGCCACTTTGTGAAACCCCGTCTGAATATAAAGAACAAAAAGGGCTGGGAGTGCAGCTCAATGGTAGAGCGCCCTGGGTTCAATCCCCAGTGCCACCAAAAAAAGAAAGAAAGAAACAGAAGGAATGTGGGGATGCAGCCTCGAGGCGCCTCCTGTAGAGCACTCCACGCCCGCTTCTCTCCGGCTCGTCGCACGGCTCTGTGCTGCTGCGGAGCAGCGGGGCTCTGCTCCGACCCTTCCCTCTCCGTGGCCCTCCCTCCCTCCCTCCGGGAGCACCACTCCCGCGGCCCGCATTGCTGCTGTGTGCAGCCGGGAGGGAGGCCGCGCTGTGCTCCTTCCTCCGCTTCCTCGGCTCTCTCCCTCGCTGCCCGTGTCTGGGGTCTGTGCGGGAGCTGGGGGCTCTGCCCATTCCTCCCCAGCACTGATTCCAAGCCAGGCAAGCGCATCCACGGTGTGGTCCGGTCCCCGGGGGCAGAGCCAAGGCCTCGGAGCTCGGGCTGCTGGGGGGCTGGGCTCCGCCACTGCGAGTTCCTAGGCGTCCAAAACTCCACAGCAGAGATGGCCAGCTGGCTGCAGGTGGTGTCTCTTTCCTCTTCTCAGAGTCTATCCTTGAAACGTGCAAAAAGGCGCAGGGCACACAAATACGTGTGCACTGACGTTCAGAGCAGAACTGATTATGCACACGTCACAGCCCCGACACAGAGACCGTGCAAATGTCCATCTACTGACAATGAATACACGCAATGCAGTCCATCCATACAATGGAATATTATTCAGCCGTAAAAAGGAATAGAGCTCTGACACATGCTTCAACGTGGGTGGACCTTGAGGACACCTTGTCCGGTGAGGGAAGCAGACGTAGAAGGCCATCAGTGTGACTCCATTGGTAGGAATGTCCACAGAGACAGGAAGTGAGCTTGTGGTCGCCTGGACTGCGAAGGCGGGTGGGGGTGACTGCCCATGGGGACAGGGTTTCTTTTTGGAGTGATAAAAATGTTCTGGAATTAGGTAGTGGTGATGGTTGCATGACTTTGTGAATGTACCAAAGGTCAATGGAGCAAACACTTTAAGTGGGTGAACTTCATGACATGTGAAAACGTCTCAATAAAGCTGGGGGAAAGGTAGATGGACGACATGTCCCTGGTGGCATCAGCTGAAGTCCTCCCAAAAAGTCCTCCCAAAACAGAAGCAACTTAAATGTTCACAGAGGAACCATTAAATAAATCACAGCGCGAGCCAGGCCTGGTGGCGCACACCTGTTATCCCAGCACCTGGGAGGCTGAGATAGGAGGATCACAGGTTTGAGGTCAGCCTCGACAACTTAGTGAGGTTCTCAGCAACCTCTCAAAAACAAAAAACAAACAAACAAAAAAGGCTGGGTGTGTAGCTTGGAGGAAGAACACACCTGGGTTCAATCCCCAGTACGCCCCCAAATCCATCACAGCGCCATTAGAAGAGCGAGGCACATTCTCCAGGAGGGACGGCCAAGATATGCAGGGCCCGACACACAGAGAGCTCTCAGATACTTGTAGATTTAGTTCATGTAAAAAACGCAGCTATAGGCGGGCGTGGTGGCGCACGCTTGTAATCCCAGTACTTGGGAGGCTGAGACTGGAGGATCCGGGTTCGTGGCCAGCCTCAGCTACTTAGTAAGGCCCTCTGCAACTTCGTGAGACCCGGTTTCAAAATAAAGGATAAAAAATAGGGCCGGGGGTGTAGCTCGGAGGTAAAACGCCCCTGGGTTCAATCCCCGGTACCACACACATAAAAAATACTGCATGAAAATATCACATACGTTGGTCTGGGGTTCCACCTTAAACTGTGTACCCCAGGCCCTGGTGCTGTTTCAATCAAACTTTATTTAAATGGACACTAAAACTTGAATTTTAAAAGTTTTGTGTCATAAAATGTTCTTTTTTCCCCCAATTGCTACAAAAAGCAAAAATATTCCTGGCTTGTGGAAATTACAAAAAAGAAAAAGAAAATCACATGCCTGAAAGGCCCCTGGGTTGTAGTTTGTGGAACCTGTTTTTAATTTATTATCATTATTATTATTATTTTGGTATTGGGGATTGAACCCAGGGGTGTCAGGGTCTCACTAAGTTGCTGAGGCTGGCCTCGAACCTCTGATCCTCCTGTCTCAGCCTCTCAAGTTCTGGGATGACCAGCGCGTGCCTCTGCACATGGCCGTGGACCCCATTTTTAGATGGACATTTAAGGAGCTTATCTTATTCCTAATTATTGTTGCTTGAGTGACTTGGAAAAAATTAGTCCTGTTTTCTCCTTCCTTGAATTCCTGCTTAGGATACTTTTCATTCTCTTCCTACTTTGGTGTCCCCAAACTCACAGGCACACGTACCGCAGCACCCAAGCCCAATGTGCCCGTGGGGACTTCAAGTGGCAAAGACCCGCTCTCCAGTTGGCCTTGTGCTTGCCTTTCCAAGTATGCTCAGAAGCATGATCTTCTCAGCGAGACCCTCAGCCACTTAGCAAGACCCTCAGCAACTCAGTGAGACCTTCAGCCACTTAGCAAGATCCTCAACCACCTAGTAAGACCCTCAGCAACTCAGCGAGACCCTCAGCCACCAAGCAAGACCCTCAGCAACTCAGCAAGACCCAGTTTCAAAATAAAAAATAAAAAGGGCTGGCGGTGCAGGTCGGCGGCAGAATGCGCCTGGGTTCCATTCCCAGGACTACAGTATAAATGAGTCATAGCATGACCTTCGCAGTGAGGGTGGGGATTGCACACGCTCACTCGTTCAACTCATCTCTGGCCACGGGGGGCGAGCGTCGAGGTCCTCACTGACGCTGTGGCCCCATGATCATCGTCAGGGACTGACGGGTGCAAACTAGAAAGAAGGCGCCTCCTGCCGAGGTCACACGGGGAAATACACTGAGCGGCCGGCTGTTATCTTAAGCTGTGGTAAAGACGGCGTGACAACAGTCCTCATCTTGACCACTCTGAAGGGCACAGTCGGGAGCAGAATTAAACACATTCGCCTGCGGCCACCAGTTCCTCCATCCATCTCTAGAACTTTCTCACCTTCCCCCACCGAACCTCGGTCTCCATGCAGTCCCCTCCCGCGCCCCTGGTGCCCGCCAAGCTACTTGCTTCTGTGGGTCTGACGACTCTAGGGCCCTCGTGGGAGCAGAACCCACAGTGTGTGTCTTTGTGACTGGCTCATGTTAGTCAACATGATTCCCCCAAGGTTCGTCCATACTGGAACACATGTCAGATTTCCTTCTTTTTACAGGCTGAATAATATTCCGCGGTGTGGATGGACCACATTTTGGTCATGCATTTCTTAGTTGGGTTGCTCCGCCCTTAGCCTGTTGTGAATGAAGCTGTAGTGGACAACGGCGCACGTGCGTTCGTTCAAGTCCCAGACGTGGAATTGCTGGACTGTGTGGTGATTCCGTGTTTACTTTGCCAGGGCCCGCCGTGCTGTTCTCCACAGTCGCTGTACCACGCGACATCCCCCGCGAGTCAACGCAGGCTTGGGCCCTCCATGCCCTCACCCTTCTCCTTCTGGGTAGCACCCCGGGGGCGCAGTGCTGTGCGCACGGTTTCTCCGTGCACCCCAAGGATCCGTGGTGGAGAGCAGCTTGCACGCCCACCTGTGTATCTTTTTCAGAAAATGTCAACTTAAGTCCTCTGCCCATTTTTTAATGGGGTTGTGTCTTTTAAAATTTTTTTTCCTAGCCGGGCGTGGTGGCGCACTCTTGTAATCCCAGTACTTGGGAAGCTGAGACGGGAGGATTCGCGGCCAGCCTCAGCTACTTAGTGAGGCCCTCCGCAACTTAGTGAGATCCTGTTTCAAAATAAAGAATAAAAAATAGGGCTGGGGGTGTAGCCAGGAGATAGAATGCCCCGGGTTCAATCCCTGGTGCCTCAAATAAAATAAAATAAAGAATAAAAAATAGGGCCGGGGTGGAGCTAGGAGGTAGAATGCCCCTGGGTTCAATTCCCGGTACCACAAAAAAAATTCTTTATTTATAGTTCTTTCTGTCTTCTGAAATTCTGGATATTAACACCTTATTACATATAATTTGCAATTAATTCCTCCCATTCTGTGGTTTGCCTTTTTATCCTGTTGACACTATCCTTTGGTGAAGTCTCATTTATTTTTGTTGTTACCTGTGTTTTTGGTTCATTCCTCTCTCTCTCTCTGTATCTCATACTGGGGATTGAACCCATGGGTGCCACACCCCCAGCTCTTTTTATTTTTTATTTTGAAACAGGGTCTAGCTAAGTTGCTGAGGGTCTCACTAAGTTGCTGAGGCTGGCTTCGAACTTGTGATCCTCCTGTCTCAGCCTCTTAAGTTCTGGGATAACAGGCATGCACCATCACACCTGGCAGAAAACCACTTTTTTTTTTTTTTTGCGGTACCGGGGATTGAACCCAGGGGCGTTCTACCCTTGCGCTACACCCCCGGCCCTATTTTTTATCCTTTATTTTTAAACCGGGTCTCATGAAGTTGAAGAGGGCCTCACTAAGTAGAAAGAGAGACAGGGAGAGAGAGAGAGAGAGAGAGAGAGAG
>PVJS01012374.1:0-44007 GCA_004027185.1 Glis glis | reverse complement strand
TTTCAAAATAAAGTATAAAAAATAGGGCCGGGGGTGTAGCTCGGAGGTAAAATGCCCCTGGGTTCAATCCCCAGTACCACAAAAAAAAAAAAGAATATACATTAGTTTTTTTTAGTATAGTAGCTCCATTCTGCAACTGTCACCACTAAAACTAGAACCATTTGATCAACCCCAAAGAAACCATGTACTTAGTAGTACTAAACCCCAACTCCCTGCTGCTCCCTCCGGCCATGGACAAACACTTACCTACCTCACATCTCTGTGGATTTGCCTGTTCAGAAAATTTCATATAAATGGAATCAAACACTATGTGGCTTTTCCTGTCAGATTTCTTTCACTTAGCATAGTGTTTTCAGGGTCTATCCATACTTCATTCCTCTTTCTTTCT
Source organism: Glis glis (assembly GCA_004027185.1). Taxonomy (NCBI): domain Eukaryota; kingdom Metazoa; phylum Chordata; class Mammalia; order Rodentia; family Gliridae; genus Glis; species Glis glis. The sequence continues at coordinate 43,619 of PVJS01012374.1, read as the reverse complement.
TTCTTTCTTTCTTTCTTTCTTTCTTTCTTTCTTTCTTTCTTTCTTTCTTTCTTTGTTGTGGTACTGGGGATTGAACCCAGGGGCATTCTACCTCTGAGCTACACCCCCTTTTTATTTATATATTTATTTTTTATTTTGAAACAGTGTCTACCTAAGTTGTGGAGGACCTCACTAAGTTTCTGAGGCTGGTCATGAACCTGTGATCCTCCTGTCTCAGCCTCCCAGGTACTGGGATTATAGGTGTGTGCCACCACGCCTGGCTTCCTTCCTTTTTATGATGGAATAATATTTTGTTGTATGCATGTAACAGACGTTTTGTTTGTTTCTACTTTTGACTGTAATTAAAAAGCTGTTAGGAATATTCATGCACAGTTTTATGTGAAAATACGTCCCGCTGTGGAATTGCTGGGTCATAAGTTAATTCTATGTTTATCTTTTTGAGAATCTGACCAACAGTGGCTGCACCACGTTCCATTTCTGCTCATAATGCATGAGTGTCCCAGTTACTCTACATCCTCACCAACAGTTTTTGTTTCTCTATTTAGTTTTGTGGTTTTGTCATAACCATTCTCCTAGGTGTGAAGTTGGTACATCACCAGTGCTCTCATTTGCATTCCTAACTGACCAGTGATGAACATCTTTTCATGTGCTTAGTAGCCACTTATATTTCTTCTCTGGAGAATAGCTTATTCAGATAACTTTGTCCATCTTTTTAGGTGGATTATCTCTTTGCTGTTGAACTGTACAAGTCTCTGGTATATTCTAGATATTAAATCTTTATCAGATATGCTTACCAGTATTTTCCTTTTCTTTGTGAGTTTCTTTTGACTTTCTTTAATGCACAAAATGTATTTAATTTTATTGAAAGTTAATTTATCTATCTTCCTTTTGTTACGTGTGCTTTGACCTAACTTAACATTTGCTTATGCTTCCTTCTAAGAGTTACTTACTTTTAGCTCTTAAAGTTGTATATTTGATTGATTTGGGTTAATCTTTATGTGTCATGTGAAGTATGTACCCAGATTCATTCATTTGCAGGTGGATAAGCACTTTCCAGAGCAAGTGTTTTGTATTTAAAGTTTCATTGATGTTGTTCTCTGGCTATGGGTTGAAGAAGTCCAGACAATGCTCCAGACTGGCTGCTTGTATCTGTCTGCTCAGTATATTTCTCCTTTTCTTCTTCCCTCTAATAGACTCTGTCCCTGTGATGCAGTCTGCCATGCAGGGAACTTTCTTGGCTTGCTATGGTTGGAGTTACATTCAGAGAGTCTATACAAAAGAAATGTTGTTGAAGCTACATACCTTGCTATTAAGCACGAGCATAGAACTTGGTAAGATACAGGATTTTGCAGGGAAAATATGACGCCTTAGATACCCTACAGCATCTGGCTGTGAACCATTTAACAGGGTGACCTGAACATCCTCCAGCTTCGCAGCAATCAGAAGGCCCTGTGTGCCAGGCATAGTGGTGCACACCTGGAATCCCAGTACCTGGGAGGTTGAGACAGGAGGATCACAGGTTCATGGCTAGCCTCAGCAACTTAGAAAGACTCTCAGCAACCTAGTGAGACCCTATTTCAAAAACAAAAAATAAAAAAATAGGGCTGGGGTGTAGCTCAGAGATAGAATGACCCCGGCTTAAATCCCCCAGGAACATACACACACAAAAAAAGGAGGAGGAGGAGGAGGAGGAGGAGGAGGAGGAGGAGGAAGAGGAGGAGAAGAAGGAGGAAGAAAAGGAGGAGGAAGAGAAAGAGGAGGAGGAGGAGGAGGAGGAGGAGGAGGAGGAGGAGGAGGAGAAGAAGGAGGAAGAAAAGGAGGAGGAAGAGAAAGAGGAGGAGGAGGAAGAGGAGGAGGAGGAGGAGAAGGGGAGGAGGAGGAAGAGAAGGAGGAGGAGAGGAGGAGGAAGAGGAGGAAGAGGAGGAGGAGGAGGAGGAGGAAAGCCCTGTGGACCAGCTGCTTCTTGGGTCCTATAAAACCAATCCAATAGTGATGCTCAAATAAACTATAAGGGCTCATAGAATTTGTAAATGCACATAGGGGTACAGTTGCATAGAAGGAGCAACTGCTAATATTCCAGCAATTATTGCATATTTCAATATAGCTAATAGAGATTATTTTGAGTGATACCAGCACAAAAAATGATATATGTTTGAGGTGATAGATATACAATTACCCTGATCTAATCATTACATATTATTGTATACATATGCATAACATGTAAACTTACTATGTATTAATTAAAAACAAAAAACTTTCAAAAACGTTAAAGAACCAACTTCTAAATTCAGATCTATATTTTAAATTATTCATATTATATAATAGTAATAATAAAATTAGTGTAATAACAAAGAAACAGATGTGTCCTACTGAATCATTATCTTCTACTTCACTCTACACTAGAAATGTGTACACAATAAAAAACAGTATTACATTAGAAACACTAGCTTGTAATCCCAGTACTTTGGGAGGCGGAGACCCGAGGATCCGAGTTCGCGGCCAGCCTCAGCTCTCTCTCTCTCTCTCTCTCTCCCTGTCTCTCTCCCTGTCTCTCTCTCTACTTAGTGAGGCCCTCCGCAACTTTTTGAAACCTGGTTTCAAAATAAAGTATAAAAAATAGGGCCGGGGGTGTAGCTTAGAGGTAGAATGCCCCTGGGTTCAATCCCCAGTACTGCAAAAAAAAAAAAAAAGGAAAAGAAAAGAAACACTATACAGGCAAAAATGGATAAATCAGGTTTTCAGATTTTTAATTTTTAATTTAATTGTATTTATTTTTATTTACTTGTTTTTATATACGTTTATTGGTGCATTAGTCTGATAAAAATTTAAATAGATCTGATACCAAATCTGCCTAAATTTTAATCTGGAAAATAAAAATAAATAAAATTATAAGCTCATCTAGTGGTCTCTGAATTCATCTGGTCCAGATGAGGAAATTAAAATGCAGAGAAACACTGTGATTTTCTCCAGGTCCCATTGCTACTGCGGTACTTTAGAATACAAAGAATAAGTTACATGGAGAGCAAGAACCTGTGTAGTCCTCACTTCCAGATAATGCGCTTTCAACTATAATGCTGCTGCCTGTATTTATAGGCCCAGTGGAGTTTTCTGCTGTCTTTTTTTTTCTTTGTGCATGGAATATTAAGAGATACCATCACCAGGCTCTTGTGTAAGAAGAAAGGCAAGAAAAGCAGCTACAGTCTCTTTGGAAACACGCTGTTAAACTGAGTCTCATTTTTGCAAGATTGCAGATTTCTTTTGAATCAAAAATTATAGTTTCTAAAAATGGCTCTGAGTCTAAATTGTGCATATGATTTTTGTATCATGTAATATTTTGAAAAATTAAAGGGAATGGAGTAAAATCTCTATATTCAAAACTCTTCGGCCTGCACAAGAGCAGTTTGGCCATAATTTTTCATTCAACAAATATTCATGGACTGCTTAATATTTAAGCATATTTCTATATTTGTAATATTTTACATAGAGTGAAACAAGCATTCAGGAAAAATCAGTGAGGGAACTTAAAAGCATCATGGATATAAGATTTGTGAAATATAAACGTATTTTAGATCATTAATTGTCTTCTGGTTAATACAAAAAAAACTACTAACAATAAGATTCGATGAATAGGGCATAATAAAGTAGCCATTCTTTTCCAATATATGACATTTACTTTCTATTGCTAATGAGATAAAATCCAGTCAATATGTCTTTTAAAATGGTTTCCATAGTTTTGCTTAAAGATGCAACAGAATTTAGAACTTGAATGTGATATCATATCATATTTAAGGGTCTACAGAATGCCTTTCTAAACTTAACACTAGGATAGGATTCACATTTTACATGAAATTTTAATTCCTCCAGACATGAAATTATTCTTTTTTCTTTTTCTTTCCTTTTTTTCTTTTTATACTGGGAATTGAACCTAGGGGCATTCTACCTCTGAGTTACACCCCCTCCCCCAGTCTATTTTTTTTTTTTACATTTTGATTCGAAACAGGGTCTCTCTAAGTTGCTGAGGGTCTTGCTAAGTTGCTGAACCTCCTGTCTCAGCCTCCCAAGACAAGGATTATAGGCTTGCACCACCACACCCGACATAAGACATGAAATTATTCTAAGCTCATATGTCAAGACTAATTCTAACAAAGGATGGCCCATATAACAAATTATTTGCTAAAATTATATCATGGAGTGTCAAAAAATAATGCATTCCTTAGTATGCACAGGGATTCTAGGACTCTCCCCTACCCCCCGAGACAGATGCACTCATCTTAGGCCTGACTACATAGTGAAGGGTCTGCATTTGGTTGAATCTGTAGGTGCAGAGTCCCTGAGTACAGAAGGCAGACAGAGTAAGCATTTTTTAATTCACTTGCTCCATGAGATATACCATTATGCAAATCTTGACAAATTTTTAATTTGAGAGAATTGTATTGCTTTATATTTTACAAATGGACTGAAAAAATCTATTAATAAGTGTTACCGCCCCACTTGAAATCTTGATATTTAAATACATTTCAAGCATGAACTCATCCTAAACTTATACCACGGTTTTGAGCTATGACCCGTGGAAGCTGTGGTACTCTACATCTGCAGCTAGGGGCGCATTGCGAGCCATCCTTCTGGAAGGGTCTCCTGGGAGACATCTTAATGTGGTGGGGGTGTTTGTTTGTTTGTTTGTTTGTTGTTTCTGCTGCTGTTGCTGTTGTTTTCAAAGTAAGGCCTTAGCTCTTCACGCCAAAACCTCTACTAGGTACCGACAACCCATGTTTCAGTTTCCTGGTGGACACATACCAACAGAGCTCAAGGAAGAACCATGTTTGTACCGGAATGCAAATTCATCTGATTAAGATGAGAAGAAAATCTCCCAAGAAAACACACCGACCACATGGGTTGTCAGTTCAACTGCTCTGCATTTAACTAGCTATTTGAACCACTTTAGTAGAACATCTTTTATTATTTGGCAGACCACAATTAATTCATACATTAATCAGATGTCAACATTTCTCTCCTGCCTTATAATACTTCTGTAAAGGTAAAAATAAAATTAATCCTATGAAATGTGTCTAATCTTTTGAAATTGAGGTATTAAGCTAAACAGAAAAAGAAGTAAATGTATCAATATTATAAATTAAAAGTTAAATATATTTTATGAAGAAAGAGATTCATCTGTCCCGAGGGGAATAAAAAAACTCTCTTTCCTTGATCTAATTTTATTGTATGATATTCAAGATTTTTAAAAAATTTCTCAAAAATTTTAAATTGAAGATATTATGAAGATGAAATGATACAATTTTCATAATTATTATATGTCATTCCTGAAAGTAGATAAATTATTTTCAGATTTATGAATATTTTGGATTTCACAAATCGACATATACTATTTATAGAGTCCCTAACATTTTTCACCCTGTTAGGTGTTATATTTATTTTATTTCTAAATATATTTGAATTGAGGCATAGCATATTCATCCATAGATATACAAATAAGGTGCAGTCAGGAATCAGCACTGAGACTGAGACTGCAGCCCAGGCAGCATCCTCCGCCCCAGGGTCCCAGTCCACATATCCACTCCAATGGCTGCTGGCACCATGACATAGTGTTGCCTGTTGGGGCAAAATGCCCATCATAGTTAGTCTCTGTCATTTTAGATATTGTTCATGACTGGTACCTTTCTCTCATAATTCCACCTTTAACTTTCATGATGAAAATCCTCTACCCCATTCTTTCTTTCTGACCATGCCTCTCTCTTCATAGATACTTTCTTCTGTCCATATTTAAATGCTGAAAATCACAAAGGCTCTTGTTCTCTTCTTTCCTCCGTCCTCACCTCTTTTCAGTGGCCTCTTTCTGTCCTCCGATCTGGGGACCTGGTGTCCTCCTTTTGACTTGCCTCTCTCTTTCTCTCCCCTTCATGATCCCTCCTTTTCATCTTCTCTCCCCTTCCCTTCTTTATGGATGTTTTCGTGACCTCCCGTAGCACCAAGAGTTAGTTCAGTACACTCTGATGTCTCAAAGACAAAGAATATCAGCCAAGGTCCCCTTCCAAACCTTCAGCAGCCACTGGACTCCTGGGGACATTGCAGTTCAACAAACTGCTTCCTTTCCCACATCCCTGCGCTCACTGACTGGAGCCGCTCTTCCTTCCTTCCGTCTCCCGTGAAACCCTGGACACAGGCCGGAGGGCCCCATCGCATGCTCAGTCTTCATATCAGTTACCACGTGCCTCCAATCCTGTTTAATAAACACATCGCCATCTCCTGCACTCGTTCACTTTAGATTTACTGCCTCTGCCTAAAATAGTTCAGGCTCTTCCTCTTACTAGGTTCCACATTGAATCTACTCTCCACAGGATGTCAGAATGACTAGAATTTATACCTAATTACTTAGTTCTTCACTCTAAAACTTTCTGTTGGGTCTCTACTACCCTGGACTGGTTTTTAAATGTCATATATATATAATCTGGGCTCTTATCTCCCAAATTGATTCTGCCATTTTGCCCCTTGAATTGGCTATTCCACCTCCATCCTCCTGCATGAATTTGTTTACCTTGCCCATATGTCTTACCTGGAAGCTCTGGTCTCCTTCTCTAAGGATTATACCCTCACTTTTTCTTCAAGATCCAAAGCACCTATTCTATTTTCCTGTCCACATAAAAAGAGCTGACTGTTTCCTTTCTAGTGTCTATATTGGACTTTTATTTCTGTCCTAATGATTTATTCCAAGTATTTTATGTTATAACCTCCTTAATGGTGCTGGGCATGGTGGTGTGTACACCTATAATCCTAGTACTTGGGAGGCTGAGAGAGTAAGATCACAGGTTTGCAGCCAGCTTCAGCAACTTAGCAAGACTCTCAGCAACTTACTGAGACCCTGTTTCAAATTTTAAAATAAAAATGGCTGGGGTGTAACTCAGAGGTAGAATGTCCCTGGGTTCAAGTCACAGTATCAAAAAATAAATAAATAAAAGTAAGTATCCTAAAAGATAAGAAATATACCACACAGAGCTCTCTTTTTACAGGACAAGTATAATGCTGGCATATAGTACACACAAAACAAGGATTTTAATAAATAAGCAAAAATCTGTTTTTTTTAAAATATAGCTAACAATAACCTACTTCCACTATCTTACCAGATGTTGAAGTGGAACTATCAGTTAATAATTTCTTCTGTCTAGGGACTCAAAATCTATAGAGGGTCACAAAAATATGAACAGATAACTCCAATAGAAGGCACAGTTTGTCTGCAATAAAAAAAGGTGTAAATAAATGACTGAAAGGAAGAATACCAAAGTGGAAAATGATTTTACATTTGGCTAGAGGGTGGGGTTAGAGTGTAGACCTCAAATGTAGCATAGTTATAATAAAACTGAAGGAAAGTTAAGACAATGTTATGAAGTGCTTCAGAGCCATTTAGAGAATTTAGATTTCTAAATTCAGGAGCTATGAAAGACAAGCTACACAGGAGACGAAGGAAGGAGATTGTGCACTTACTACCAATTTTGGAGTGTTTATTAACATGTACCGTGTCATACACAGTGTTAGGAAAGTGTTAGGGAAGATATACACGTCACCTAATTTTAAAAATCACCAGAAAGCTTTAAATTATTTTGATGGAAAAAGACTTGTAGTTAAAACACACAGCACTGGGATCCTAAGAGGAGAGCACAAGTGGTCACATTGGATTACCACCTTCTGCTAGAAATTGGTCCCAGAGGGGGAGGTCTGGTGGCTCCTGTCCTCCGGTGAGTCTTACCATCCCAAAAATGTGGTGCCCACATGTCTGTTGAAAGCTGATATGCCAAGAAAGGCTCAGGGGAACCAGAAAATGACTCCTTGACAGAAAGGAAATTTAAATTGAGGTCTGACAAAATATAAGGTCTTATTCTGGTGTCCAGTATATATCTTCTTTGCTGGTAATAATACTCAATTTCTTGGATGGGAAATTGCCCTTCTATTAGAGTGGGCTATCATGAGGAGATGGCCAGCCAGGATCTGCAGCTCACCCTAGACGAGCGGGGTCACCTTGAGTCTCTTTCACATTAACTGGCCCTTCAAGGGCAGATACAGGGAAGAAAAACACAGAGGCAGCTGATTTAACACTAAGAAGGTTCTGCCTGAGGCTAGACCAGCTCCCCTAGGAGACTACCAGGACTGCTCGTTGCTTGTGTTTTCTGTAGAGCAATGGAGCTGCTGCTTCTATCCTATGAGCTGTACCCACCACCACCATCCTGAACACATTGACTCATTGCTTAAGCCCAGCAAGTAGAGTTCGTTCCGTGTATCAGTGCTCAAAGAACACAGACCGATGCAGTAGTCAAGGTACCAAAGAGGTCTGTTTGGTTTGTTATTATTTACATTATTAACTAATGTTTTTTTCATGGAGTATGTTCATTTGCTAAGCATTAAGACATAGATGGGGGAAGGCACACAAATAGTTTCCTGGCAACCAAAGTAACAACCGCCAAGTTCCAGGCGGTCCCTGTACAGTCTGGCATGAGAGGCTGAATGGTCTTTCCAAGGTCGTCTTCCTTCATGAAAGATACCACTCTTCACTTATCTGAAATGACGGCACTCTTCCTCCGATCATTAACTTGAGTCTAGTTCTCTTCTTTATTGTTTGAAACTACACTGAGTGGAGAGAAATAACAGCAGTAGTTTTAGAAGTGTTCTTGAGGTGTGCTGATGTAGAATATAGTCCCATTAACCAGGTGTCACATAGAGAAAGGGACAGAGATTAGGAGAAACTCCTTTACTGACCAAGGGGCATTACTGATGAATAGAAAAAAGTTACCTATAAAAGGAATTTAATTTTTTTAAATGTGTGTGTGTGTGTGTGTGTGTGTGTGTGTGTGTGTGTGTGTCTTACTGGAGACTGAACCCTGAACCCAGACAGGATCTCACTAAGTTGCCCAGGCTGACCTTGAACTTGTGATCCTCCTACCTCAGCCTTCTGAGTTGCTAGAATTATAGGTGTGCACTCCTGTGCCTGGAATGTTATAATTTCTTGAATTTTTTCTCAGTACATATTATTTGTACAGAATGGTGGGTTTCACTGTGGCATATTCATACATATTCATAAAATGTGATTTGATCTGGCTTAGTATCTTTAAATCAGATATTAAAAATCTTGAGAGGAAAGCCATGTTGATTAGGTTGCACAAATAAAGAATGTATTATTCTATAATAATAATGTATCTAAAATGTCAGAAGTAAAAAGACAGCTGTGTCAGGGACCAGGGACCTAATTTCCACATAAACAGTACTTTGGTCTTCATTTTCTTCCATCTGGGACATAAAATCTAATAACTTTATGATTTCAATCAAAAGTCTATCTGGGTCAGGGTTGGAAATTTCCAAGTGCCCCTTTCAGCTGGGTTTTGTGAGTGGATAATATTCCTGGGATCCAATGGTAGGCTTAGCAGGCAGTTTCCCATCTGCCCCTGCTTCTCTTTTACTCTACATAAAATGAAGTGGTATTTATAAATATACTCCTGCAGTCAAATTGATTATGAGACTATCAAAAAATATTGTTGGCAATACACGTTGTAATCAAAATGTATGCTTGCATTCATTTTCCCTTAGTTCTTTAGAGAAGCTTATGGCCATGATATTGAAAATCTAATTTCCTATCATCAAGTACAGGACATAAATCTTCCATAATCACTGTGGGATAACCCTGGATTTAAATGCTCTAAAGGAGGAGAGATGTTTGGACATAATATTCACTGTCAGAATAAATTTTTTACATGTAGACCAAAGTCCTCCACTTCAACCAAAGCCCATATCTTCTTGTTATAACATATCCCCAAATAAAATGGTATGCCGATTGTGAAGTAGCAACATGAAAAAAGAATAATCCTTTTTCTCTCCTCTGGAATGAGAACATAACAATATACTAGTTTACCTAAAGCTTTTATTTCACATGTATCCAAGTCTATTATGAAATCTATTCATTTAGCTGATACTAAATATTAATGAAAAGAAAATTGGATTTTGTACATAGAATTTTTTTTTTTTTTTTGCGGTACCGGGGATTGAACCCAGGGGCGTTCTACCTCTGTGCTACACCCCCGGCCCTATTTTTTTATGCTTTATTTTGAAACCAGGTCTCACGAAGTTGCGGAGGGCCTCACTAAGTAGAGAGAGAGAAAGAGAGAGAGACAGGGAGAGAGAGAGAGAGAGAGAGAGACAGGGAGAGAGAGAGAAAGAGAGAGAGAGAGCTGAGGCTGGCCGCGAACCCGGATCCTCCGGTCTCTGCCTCCCATGTACATAGAAGTTAATTCACTCTCCGATATCTCATTTATAAATGAGAGGTAGTAAATACTATACCATAGATTTTGTGATATGGTTTAAATGAGATAATGGATATAATAACACTGTGAATTACTACCCAAATAGCTATTACTTTTACAGATTCCAGAATTTAGAAATTGATATTGTGAGCAAGGAACATCTCCCAACCATTGACCAGAAAAATCAGTGATGATTTGAGTATATCATAACTGATATTAAAATTACAGTATTCTCAGTGAGCATGGGTGCAAACTTTAAATAGATTCAAATGAAGTCATTACAAATACGTTCATACTATGCTGTAAGATGCAATCATATGGTTGGAATCTATGAATATAAATGCTCAAAAGTAAGATCACCAGCCTATGTACCGTGGTGAAGTCACATTCCCCATCACACAAACGGTATCTCTCTAAGCAAAATTTGATATATGCAGCCTGGCAGATAATGTTAAGTCGAAGCCTTTTTTTTTTTTACCTCTGATAGATAATAACTCAACAATTATACATTTTAGTTTTGTAAAACTAAACTTCTCAATTATGAAAATATAATAATTTAGAAATTATACCCCAACCTTAGCAGCAGAATATGTCAGTGTATTTTCAGAGACAGAGACAGAGAGATGAGAGTTCATACATGCCTAAATGACAGTTATATTCCTAGTTGTAATGATTGGGAGTTTAATGACTATTTTGTGACTCTGTGATCTTAGGAAGAGCAACTTGTTTTTATGCCAGTTTGAGAGGTGATAGAAGCCAGACTCAAACAGGATGTTATACTAGACTATATTATTTAAACTCCATGTAGTATTAGAGGAGATTAGATAATAAGGACATATACATGAGCTGTTGAAATTCTGTATGAGCATAAATATATCATATAATCCTGGCAAGATACAGTCATGTGACAAAGAGCTATGTATCTTTGTTTTATTTTGAGAGTAAAAATAACATGCCTTTGCAGCTAGAAAAACATACCACGCAAAAATCCACCACTTAGACCATTTTTTGGAAGAAACATTGAAAATAGTCATGCAAAATAAGTTTGAAAGCTCTTCTGAAATATCCTAGAGTAATTTTAAAGGTAAAAAATGTAAGAAGAATTAAAATCAGGCATACCAAGGTACCAATAAACAATTTCTCACTTTCTTACACCATTTTTTCCCCAGAAATGTTACCGCTGCTTTAAAGTAGTAACTTTAATAATTAAAAAAGGACAGATTTTTTCATCCTTGCCAGTCTGCTCATTCATTTCGTAATTGCTTCTAAAAATGCAGATATTGTATTACTAAAAATCTATAAGTACCAGATTGCAATTTCATGTTTATGAATTAAATCCAATGGTTTATTTTGTTGTAGAAATTAATCACCTGTGAAATAATTTATAAGAGATAATGAATCAAAAAAATGAAAATGTGATGGGAAGTGTAAAAGTAGCAATTTTTACCACTGTCAGATTATAACATACTTCAAAATCCTATGATTTACCATTGTCATATAGTAACTTCTTTCAAAGTATAGCTATAAAATATGGAGGAATCACTAGATTCAGCTTACTGTGTAGTAATATACAAAACCTGTTGACACTAAAAGAGATAAAGAATAAAAAATATCTTTGCACAATGTGTTTTATTATTTATTTATTTATTTATCAATTTTTGCAGTACTGGGGATTGAACCCAGGGGAATTTTACCCTCAGCTCCATTTTTTTTTTTTTTTGAAACAGGGTCTCACTAGGTTGCTGAGAGTCTCACTACTTACTGAGGCTGTCCTCAAACCTGCAATCCTCCTGTCTCAGCCTCCCAAATACTGGGATTACAGGCATGCACCACCACACCCAGCTGCACAAATAAATGTCTTTTCTCCTTCTCCCCTGAGAATTTATAGAGGTAAGCAACTTAGAAAAACTCAGTTCATTTTTATAACCTTCAACTTATCCATACAGTTGATGTCCCAGGATTTTCTTTCTCTCTTCCTCTCTCTCTCTCTCTTTCTTATTTTAATTATGTATTTGAAAAAGCCTGTAACATCTCCATTCCTATTATTAATGATAAAGACTTACTTCTTTGTTCAGCTGAAACAAATATTTATTGAGCACCAATTATTCATTAATACTGGGTTACAGTTTAAACTTATGGAGGCATGAGCTGGAATAAATTCTTCATAGGAGCACAGTGTCTAATGGTAAATTAAGCTTGGCTACAGATCACGTCAATACAATGTGATAAAGGCTAAGAGAGGGATAGTATGTCAATCTTTTATTCCAGTATATTTATATTTTTGCCATACTAACTCAGACATTTTTATGTGCCTCATTATATAACAATTCCTTATTTCTTTATGGAAATGTCAAAGCTTGGTGACTCAGTCAGATACTTCTAATAAGTATAAGCTATATATGATTTAATATTTAAGATACAAATCATATGTGACATAATGCATTCTACCTACAATACAACCCACCTCTATTCTTTAATAAATTCATAATGTGTATTCTTATGGAATGTTTTGACAGTTCACCCAATGCATTGATTCTATGAGTAACTTAGCAAAACAAATTATATTTTTGCATCTCCTCATGCCAAAATTTGTATGTGTATATGTACACATATAACACACATATATACACACATACATATATGTTCACACACATATATGTATGTGTAATTCTTTTTTTGAAAAATATGCAAAATATTGAAAGATTTATAAATTATAATTATGTATACTTATGTTTTCCATGACTTTCTCTCTGCTCTTAAATTTATAGTAAACTAGTATAGACACTCTGTTTTGATGATACTGACAGATGTAAGCATTTCATAAGGTGATTTTTTAGAGACCTGATGAAATATATATAACGTATATATTCATTTATTTCAGGTATGTTTAACCAAATGTTTGTAGACTTAGATAGGAGAGAACAGCCTCTCCCTTAAGGTATAGGAAAAGTGCGATGCCTTTGCTCAGTCTTTTTTGCTAGATTCTACAATAGCTAAAGACATGTTATAGAGTTTTCTAGAGTCAGATGTTACGTACGACAAATGTAAATCAATAAACACAGTTAGGGATTTGTCTACTTGATGGCAGTTAGCTATAATTTCACCATTCAAGTCCTAAAGGGAAAGCTGTAAAAAGAAGTAAGTCTCATTTTCTTTTAACATCTAAGTATCCTATCAAGAAAGGGCAGACAATTTTCATCTGAAAGAGTTATCTGTTGAGTGCAATGCAATTAAATATATAGTGTATATCAATGGACTCATCTTGCCTTCTGACTTCATTCTCTTCATAAAATTAAGCTAAATGGCCATTGGATTAGGTGTAAGATGTGTATTAGAGTTAAAAACAGATTGCACTAATCGAACATACACGGGCTGTCTGTTTTTCTCCTATGATCTTCTATCTGTGCTTCATTTGGAGCTTTGTGATCTTAGAGAAATTACTTTATTTCGTTGTCATTCTTTTCTTTTACCAATATCTAGTTTCAGTGGATATGTTGAAATGTTAATGTCATTGTCAATGTGAAGCAACCAGCATTCAGTTGGTGCATTCGAAGATGGGGGTGGATAGAGAACAACAGCAAAGACTTTATAAAAACACACACTATTACAACTGGCAGCAAAATCACCTTCTCACTTCCTTCATTAGGCAAAGAAAATCCCAGCTAGCTATCAAGGTGCCTAAAAACAGAACTGGGAATTGATAGGAAGGTGGCTGTCTCTCAAGGTGTTGGCCCCATTGAGTCGTGCGCAAGTATCCCTCTTCCCTGCGCTGACACTGAACTCTAAATCGGGAAGGGATGCAAGGATTACTAGTGTGTTTTGAACGGTAGTGTTTGTCCTGTATTTTCAAATGGAAAAACGTGTCACAGTCACATCCTAGACAGTTTCGAGCTTTCATGAAGAAAGTTGTGGAGGTCACCAGGAATGTTTGGAAGTCAGTCCCTGTTCAGGGCACTCCCAACAGGAGCTTTCATGGGTGAGAGTAAGACCCAGGACTCCTGAGTTTGCAGTTAACAAATCTGAGCTCACAGATCCACTACCACAGAAACCATACATCTCTCCAAGGGAGTTTGTCAATTCCAAGTGAAAAAAAAAATAACTGACTTGCTGGTTGGTATTTTTGGAAAAGAACAGAGATGATGATAGAAAAATAAATATATAAATAATGCTATACATATTAATGTATGATGTAGTAAGAAATAGGATTACTTGAAAATAATTTTAGTAAGGGGGCTTTTCACTTAAGATTATATAGACATTCTACCTTTAGATCGAATTATGTCTAAATGCTTATACTTGTTTTTCAAATCAGAATATCTAGGTTCCTGAAACTTTATTATAGTGAATGCTTACATGGAACAGCTTATATAACTGATATTGTAAAGTTGAAATTTGCCATATATTAACCAGCGATGTACATATCCTTTTATATATATCCTGAATTTTGAATCTAAAACTTGGAGAGATGCCATTTCTAATTTTAACTGAAAGATAAATTTTACACCCTGATAACTTAAGTTCAATATTTCAAATTAAAATGCCAAAGTCACAGGACTTCAAGACACTTCAAGTCATGAAAGAACTGGAATATGATGTATATAGCTATTTTGAAAGCATTTTATTATTAAAATAGCAAAATAGATATGAATAAGGTGAAAAGATTTTGTTTTGCTATTTAGCCATGACTGCTAGCTTTAAAAATATAATACATGATAAATGCAAGAAAAATACATGAAATAATGAACTATCTACCAACTTACCAAAGAGATAACTGTATACTATTTCTTTTGGTAAGTGTGACATTCAAATAAAGTGCAATAAAAGTGTTAATTTTATTAGCAAACTTAATTTTGCTATATAAATAATAGACATCAAGTAATATTAAACAACTTCCCTCTTTTAAAAAATTAATTACATATATGATAAATAGCTGCAAAGTCAAATGGGTAACTCTCCATCCATCTATTTATAAATCTTATGCCTTCAAATTATTAAAAATATTGCAATTCAGAAAATATTACCAAAAAGGAATAGTCAAATAACTGGAATTTTTCTCCTGATTTTTATATAGGAGAGGCAAATGCCAGTACACCATTGCATTATTGCTATGCTTGTTGTTAACATTTCATGATGTGAATGTAATTTTTAATGTAATGTTTCATAATTTTTATTAAGTGATATAGAGGCCATGAAGAATACTTCAAATGTTTTGAAACTGTAACAACAAAGACTTTCAGTTGTTCATAACAGGACTAAGTTCCAAATGAAGGAAATGTAAATGTCACAAAATATAATTGGAGAGAATGAGGCATTCACTGCGTTCTCTGGGAGTTCATTGCATCTCTATTCTTCAATATAATCAATCAATTATGGATATATATCATTTCCCACATGCTTGTGTAATAAACATATTAGGGAAAGTAAGTTATGTGATTGGGTTTGTTATTATTTTTCCTTTTTAAATTAAGGATAAAAATAGCTTTCACAAAAATCTTTGGTGAAATTCCACCATATTTGTGGGAAACTAATCTCATTAATGCAGATTTATTGAAAACTTTTTTTTAAACAGTGTTGGGGATTGAACTCAGCACCTTCTAATAAGCTAAATACCCAATCCTTCTTATTTTATTTTGAGAGAGAGTCTCACTAAGTTACCCGTGCTGGTCTTGAATTTGCAATCCTCCTGCCTCAGCCTCCTGAGTAGTTGGGATTATAGGCATGTGCCACCATAGCCAGTTTGTTCAAATTTTAATCATCATTTTTCTCTCCAGAAATCATTTTTATAGATTGACCAAATCCAAAATTTATGGAAAGAGATTAAATTTTAAATCACCATATTATTCTAGGAAGAAAATTCTGTGTATTTCTTTTTCTATATTCTATACATTTTAATGGGTTTCACTGAGTTTAAAGACAGCTATGAATAAAGAAGAGATCAGTGTTGAAGTATGAATAAAATGTAATCACAAACTACATTAACTAAGACTTCTCAAAAAAGTTATAACATGATTGAACTTCTGATAGTATATAACTTGAAACTATAGGAATTCTCCCAAACTGTACACAACTTTTAATCTCTTTCACAGCACACATTAACACTTCATTTCATTATTCTTAGCCATTTTTCTTTAATTGACAGAACTACTCTTGATTTCATAGTTCAAGGATTCATATGTGGTCATAAAGAGATCTGGCTTGAATCCAGTTGGTAAAATCTTATTCTGGGACTTTCTAAGGAAACGTCATAGTGAAAGGTTGTGGATTTAATTTGGACTCATCTACTGAGTTCTCCATGGAATATTTGATAATTCAGAAACCATGTTCCTGTTTGTAAGACCAGAAAAAAGGAGAGGAAACTTCATGTTAATGTCTCTTATGAATCTTCTTCCATAACAAATAGATCCAAGATATGTATTGGAAATAAATATCCTTAAGAAATGTTAGCGTTTAAGGCAGTATATTAAAAACATAAGTCTAGCAGAATTTCTTTTCCAAGTCTATCCCAAAGACTGAAAAAAAAACCTCAAATAAATAAAGGTATGCATCATATGATGGTAATGAAAATGATATCCTCAGTGGGTACATCTTGACGAATTAGTTAAGCCCAACATATTTATTCAAGACCCAAGGTATCTGGCTTCGCCTACCTGGCTCCTTGCGCTAATTTTAGTTGTGTTTTATTGTCATTGAAATTCTCAAGATATAGAGAATTCAGCTATTCCAAGAGATCAGGATAGAATGAAAATCAATGTCCTCATAAGGCAGAAGGAGGGCTCAATCATTCACAAGGATTTAACATGTGCTTTTTATATTATGATTTCCCTTGATCCTCATGTGTCAGTCCAAAAATTTTATGAGAATATTACTTATACTATCAAAACATATCTTTAGTCAAGATATAAATTTTCACAGGACGGCCATATATTTAAAAGTCCTCCCTATTGATCCATGAGCTTGTCTCCATGTGTTTAGCAGATCTTTACTAGAAAGAATAATGTATCAACTGCTGGAAACTTCTTGTTCCTTATTCAGTGTGTATTTGGTCTGCCTCTCTCTCCCACTGAGCGTACAGATTATTCTGCCGCTAATGGTTGACATACTGTCAGAGGAGTTGAAATAAGACATGATACACGAGACAGAAGAGAAGACATAACCGGAAGGAGAGACTCCAACACAACTCAGAAAATAAACTCGAACCAAACGCTGCCGATGGGCCAGGAGTCACATGCTGTGAATGTCTGGTTAAACTATCGTGTGCTTTGTGGGCCCTATACATTTACTGGGAATAAGAAATTTACTGGAATGTAAGAAGCAATGTGATTTTTGAACCCTGCTTTACCTCGTTCAAAAAAAATTTTTTTTATTCTACTTCAGTACTTTCTATAGCTGATACAAAAACACTTAGTTGCAGAAGTCTATTCTACTTTTCAAACTATCTTCAGATCTTGGGATCACAGTCAAAAACTAAATGAAAAATACATAAAATATTTTTTAAAAACCTAGCAATCATGTATTAATGAGATTGCTTTCAAAAACGGTCGCCTTGCCGTCAGTTTGGGATTGAGAATAACAGTACAATCCAAACTTAGGCAATGCTTTTCTGATTTCAGGGACCTCACAATTCACTTGAGTCGAAATAAATAAACAACGACTGCATTAAGTAGCACACTGCTCATCACTCTGCCGTGTATCATTTCCCTATTCCTTGGTAGATATCTGGGTCACACAGCTACTCACATCAATCAGTACTGAGTCCGATCATTGGTAACCCATTGCTTTCCTGGTCTAAATTTAGCAGTTCTTCGTGTTCAAAAATCCCATGTCTTATCCTGCGTTGGTATCCGGTTGTGAGGTATATTATTTCATTTGTTACATCTCCCTCTGACTATTTTCTACGAAGCATATTTATTCTCAATTTGGCAAGGCTAACATGAGAATTGCAATCTGTTTTATGAAAAAGGGGACACGAGCAGCCAACTGAATAGATTATAATAATTTGTCTTTCCCATCAAATGGTTCAATATAGGTTATTAAAAACATACGTCTCACTTTGAAAATTCATTAAAATGTGCTCTCCAAGAAATCTGCGTACTCAAAAATAACTTAGGCACAAAGTCGGACAATATCGTTTGGTTTAGTATTTGCTTTTATTCTGGGCCGTTCTATGTATGTCTAAGTTTTGGAGTAAGTTTCAAATGAGTACTTGAATAAACTCCACATTTTTAATCTCTCACATGTGCTAATGGTAAACTTATGCAATTAAGATTTTGTTTCCCGAAGACTTTCAAAAATACAACTGATTATTAAGAGGTACACTAAATATTTTTAAGCTTTCTCATGGTGTGAACAGGATCTTCCCCTTTACCTCCTACACCCATTTATGCAGTCACAATTACATCCACTGTGCTTTCAAAACACAATTCAAATACACCCATGCCTTCTGCGTCCATTCTAAATGAGGGCCTGCTCACCCCAGAGGAGGCCTTGGTGGGCAGCTGTTCTCTCAAGTGCACTGATGTCTCTGACTCTGCCCCTTCCCTGATCCACGTAGAGGAGCAGAAGCAGCTCAGCCCTGACAGCCTGGGGTGACAGGCCCTGCTCAAAGCCCAGCAGGTCAGCTCCGGCCACTCTCCACCACGAGGAAATGGAGTGTCTGCTCCACCAGGCCTTTCAATTCAGGAAATTGCAATCCTATTTTTGTCTGTTGTGAATTTCCTAGTCTCCAGTCTTGGCTTTTAATTGCTTATTTTTAATCCAATAATCTAGTTTATGGATTGGATCGTATCTGGCACTCTTGGCTGACACCCTGGCCACCAGGTTAGCCTTGCTCTCTCTGCTCCAATGAACACCGCTCCAGCACACCTTTTCTCTGCAGCAGCCAGGAAAGAGTTTCTGATGGAAATTTTTAAAGGCTTTATACCCAGCCCTGTTAGCCCTGTGCCCAAGGCCTTCCATACCCTCTATGGAAACCATCTTCCATTTCTATCGATTGAGTCAGGCTTCTCAGCATCAGATGACCACCCCATCCTCATTTTTCTCCTGTTTGTTTTCCTTGGTCCCTCTATTTTCCTCAGAACAATCTTCCTCTCTCCCTAACCCTTCATTCAGCTACTTCTTACCCTTATTTTTAATATCAGCCAAGTGCTTGCTAAAGCGAGACTTCTTTAGCTACATCTTACTCCTTTTTTTTTCTCTCTCTCTCTCTCCTGAAAATTTCTTTTAACCTTTATTTTCTATACCATATAGAATCATAGAATTGGCAAATTCAGTCAGAACTTGGATACAGAATAGTATAACCCTTTCATCTTATAATGATCTAGACACATGAATAAATTTATCTAACACAAGAAGTTAATGCTATAGAAAGAACTTAAATCCTGCTTATAATTCCTTCTATTTATCATGCTCACGAATAAGATTTGAGCCAGGTGTGGTGGCACATGCTTGAAATGCCATTACTTGGGAGGCTGAGACAGGAGGATCACAGGTTCAAGGACAGCCTCAGCAAGTAGTAAGACTCTCATCAACCTAGCGAGACCCTGTTTCCAAATAAGAAATAAAATTGGGCTGGGGGCGTATCTCAGAGGTAGGATGCTCCTGAGTTCAATCCCCAGTACCATCCCCCTACACACAGTGTGTGTGTGTGTGTGTGTGTGTGTGTGTGTACATATTATATATATATATATATATATATATATATATATATCGGATTTGAATAGTATATATAACTATATATATATATAAATGTATACATATATTTAGAGAGAGATTTGAACCTTTTAAAGATAGAAACAGGCTTTATGATTCTTTTTATATACTTTAATTGATGTATGTAATATTACATGAGATTCAAAGTGCTACAAACACACATGCACACAGCACTTGGTGTGTTTCCCTCCTTCTACCTGTGCTTCTCACCCCATTCCCCTTTCCTCCCTCCCCATACATGTTAGTGAGATTGGTAGTAAAATCTTCTTGAATGAACATAACCTTATTTGAACTGTTCCCTTCCTCAGTTCTCATTTTTCCCGTCCCCACTTCTCTCCCCCAATCCCCTTCTCCTATTCTACTGTTTTCTCTCCTCATGTGACCGAAGTCCTTTTGCTTTCTATTTTTGTACTAGCTTCCACATATGAGAGAAAACATATGATCCTTGACTTTCTGAGACTGGCTGGTCTCACTTAGCATAGTATTCTCTAGCTCCACCATTTTCCTGCGAAAGACATAATTGTGTTCTTTAGGGCTGAGTAGAATTCCATTGTGTGCATACACCACAGTTTCATTATCCAATCATCTGTTGATGGACACCTAGCCTGGTTCCATAATTTGGCTATTGTGACTGTACTGCTATAAAGATGAGTATGCATGTATCACTATGGTATTTTGACTTTAATTCTTTTGGAAAGATCCCAAGGAGAGGTATGGCTGGGGCATATGGCAGTCACCCTGTTTATGAGACTCCTAAAGCAAACTGGCTATAATTTTTAAACTTTGAATAGGTGAAGAGTTCTTATGACCCACAGGTCAGGCACTGATCATCTGTGTGAGTGGACAGTGGCTTTGCTGCTGACTTCCTCGGCTTCCCCATCCTGACTCAGTGTACCTAACTTCCACTGCCCTCCACGATGGTGCACACCAAATCCAGGTGCTGTCTCCCTTTTGATGGAGCCAATAAGTGTTGATTTTTCAGCTGTTGGAATGACTGACACTGTCATCCTAGGCCACCATGATTACTTAACTAGAGCGGCCAGCTTGGCTTGACTCATTTCCTTCTGCTTCACAGAGCTGTTGTGGATATCATATCCGGAAAACCATCAGCAGGCACGCTTGGATGTGGATTGGTGAGTTCAAATCATAAATGTTCATCTTTTGTTCTCATATAACTTTTGCGATAAATGCCATATGTACAAAGTTATGAGACACTCAGATGAGACCACAATGATATAATTTATTGCGCTTGTTGACTTATGTCATCCTCCAATTCTCTGACCTTTTCAGACATTGTTTGTGAATAGACACATGTTGGGTGAGGCTGCAATAAATATTCTCTAACTGAACATAATATAAATGCAATAATACCTATGTCATATGCACCATGATTTTCTTTTCTCTCTCTCTCACACACACACACACACAGTATAATATCAACACACAAGTGATTAAAAAGATATTCTGTTTTTCTCCCTGTTATCTTTCAATGTTTTTTTTAAACATATTGCAACTCTACCGCACTGCCCATAATGTAGAAATAGGCTGATTTTCTCTATCAAAAGCAAAACAGGGTGGAATTATAGCTAGAGTGACTTAGATTAGATAACTAAAAGGACTTCCTGGATGCCTACACTAATCACCTGAAAGATCAACTAAGTAGTAGCTTTCATGTCCTTGATGGGAATTAGCGAGAAAGATGCAATTAACTTAAGAGCTTCCATTCTCTGTGATTATTTTCACAAAACCTGTGCCTTACTATTTTGATGAAGAGACCAGATACATCTTGTAAGAGCCCTGTCATTAAATAATAGTGCAAAATATAGATTTTTTAAATGAAAAAACAAAAGGGAAAACTGAACAAAATGTATAAAGCAATATCTTGTAGTCTGAAAGTGATCTTTAAGAGTGACTTTCGATCATATATCTAAAAAAAATGGAAGGAAAAAGAGTGCTTCTGTGGCTCACACACCTTTTACTCCTTTTTCCATTTTTCGCATCAGGATTTAAAATATGAACATTATATTGTTCTCAACTTGAAACTACATCAGGGAAAATGGAGACTTGTACGAGGCCTCCCACTCCTTTTGTTAATCTGACAAGTGTCACATATTAGAGCTAATATGCTATTCTGTTCTTATCTTCCAAAATTCACATGTCTCAGAAAGCCAGAGCACAGTAGAAAAACAACCTGGATTCTGGCCACATCTCCAGAGTTAAGATAGGCTTTGGTTCCTGCCTTAGAATTTCCTGACCGGGGAGCAAAAATTCCACACTTAAGCCATGCTGTCATTTAGATGAGTTCCATTGTAATGGCATATCTGCAAACCAGCATTTTCTGAATAGGTCCTTGTTCCATTTGGTTCTTTCCTGAGGAAGTTTTATCAGGGCTCTGATGTATAGTAACCTGATAAGCCTTTATTTAGCACCCATACATCACTGCTTAACCCAAGGGGAGCCTACAGCAGTCATGCCTTTGCCCATGTGGGTAATAACAAAGTGCCCATCACTAGTTGAAGTAGATTAACTAGGTACCTTTTGGCAGAAATAGATTTCAAGTTTTTTCGGGCCCTTTTAAGAATAAAGGTCTATCTCTGGGGAACTAGCTATTTATTCATTAGGAGGACCAGAATCTTGTAAACTTGTGCATTCAAATCATTTCATAACACACATGTGCACACAATCAACACAATAGCATGATTAAGTTATAATAGCTTAAATATGAATATGTTTCTTAATAAGAGAGACACCAGTACATATGGGAAGAAAAACCTCCAAGAAATGTGGAGGCTTACAATGAAAATCCAACCCTTTGTCATGACTTTTCCTCATTCCTAAGCTATTTGTATTTCATTTGCATACAAATGGATGGTATCTAGAAGTGTTTTGGTCAAATTTTATTTGTGTGATTTGGCACATTGTTAAAACCCAGGTCAAAAGTTCTTAGAGATACAAATACCTTTATATTAAAATAATGGGATGGGGGGGAGAGGGAAATACCCTAATGCACAGGATGTACATGCACAAATACATCAAAGTCAACTACTACTATGCTGAGCACAGGAAGGAGGGAAGGGGGAGGGAATGGGGGTGGGAATTGGGGGAGGGCTAATTGACCAATGTGTGCATGTATAATTCTACCACCCTGAAACCCATCAAGATGTATGATTACAATGCACCATTACAAAAAAAAGAAAACAATAATGGCATAAAAATAAAGATACAAGGAAAACGATGAAAACACAGTTTTGCGGTCCCAAATTCAAGTTAAGTCTCATCCCGCCTAGTGGAGACAGATGAAGAACTGGGTATATTTTCAAATGATCTTAGATTGCATTATGAAGCAAGACCCTGGAACTGGATCTTGAAAGGCCCTCAAATTCATTCATTGAAATTTGACAATAGGCAACATTCTGCTCCAAAGGCATTCCAGGGAACATGGCCTTGAAGGGGAAATGGCCATTTCCAGGGCATCAGGGTGAAGGTGGTTCTGGGCAGAAGCTGTAGCAAGCCAAAGGGGTTCCAAAAAGAACAGTATATCCAGGGAACAGTCCACACCCACCCTGGGAAGGGCCATCTGCTCTTGAACAGGCTAATATTAGCTCCCAGGCTGACAAGGTAGCTGGGCCAGGCTCTCACTCCCCTGTGCTGTCCTGCAATGGGGCTTTTGACTATGTTTTGGGAATAACAGAGAATTACACTGCTCTTCAATCAGATCTACCTGGGAGTAAAGGCTGCATTGCCTGGGAAATTGTGAGAAACACAAATTCTTGAGCCCACCCCAGGATGAATCAGGAACTCAGAGGTGAAGCCCAAGACCTCCAGCTGAACCTGATGCTCAAGGTGCTAGGAGGTGTTTATCCCGGAAGGTAAAAGGCACAGTAAAGTCAAAATATTACAGACCTTTCCACAAACTTAAACGTGCGCTTTATTCATTTTTACTAAACGCAAAGGCGTTCATGTGTGTCTATATCCTGTGCTTGCATCAAAACTATACTATCTTGAATTTAGAGGCCTTCTGGGTGTCTGTCACAGAGGAAATGGACTTGCAATATGTGGGCAGGTGCTCAATGAAATAAAATAGATCAGTTAAATAGGTGTGTATTGAGTGTTTGGATTAAAATACAGTACTTTCTATCAAGAACCCTGATGACTGGCACAGTTTAGAAGGCCTCCCCCAACACACACTTGTCATTTCTTTTCAGCATCTCACAATCTGGCTTCATTTTTTTTTCCTCCTTGTGGTACTGGGGATTGAACGCAGGAGCATCCTACCTTGGCACTATACCATTTGGTTTACTTGAAGTGTATGTACTACCCAGACCTGAAGACTGATTCCACGCTGCTGTGAAATAATTTTTTTCCACCTGTTAACATCTAGGTGTGGCCACTTCTTGTAGCCTCTGTGGCAAAACACCATGTTTTATTGCAATAGTTTTACATGTTGTCAATCACCTAGAATGATGGGTGTCCCAGCTTTTACTTTTCTCTCCCAACAGCCGATGAACAGTTTTCTTTCTCAGTCCATTGACATATCAGAGATTAAGGGATCCTGACAAAACACTCTAGCCCTGATGACCAGTGACACTTAATGTGTTCTAATGACTGTAAGTTCTTCCAAGGGTGGAGACAGTAAAACTTTTCTAAATTTTTTTTTTTTGTGGTACCGGGGATTGAACCCAGGGGCGTTCTACCTCCGCGCTACACCCCCGGCCCTATTTTTTATACTTTATTTTGAAATCGGGTCTCACAAAGTTGCAGAGGGCTTCACTAGGTAGAGAGAGAGAGAGAGAGAGAGAGACAGGGAGAGAGAGAGAGAGAGAGAGAGAGAGAGACAGGAAGAGAGAGAGAGAGAGAAAGAGAGAGAGGGAGAGAGAGAGCTGAGGCTGGCCGCGAACCCGGATCCTCCGGTCTCTGCCTCCCAGATTACTAGGATTACAAGTGTGCACCACCATGCCCGACTGCTAAATATTTTTAATGTCATGCTTTCTTTAAATGTTTAACCTGCACTAACACACACATACATAATACAAATTCCCACCCAAACAGAAATGCTCTTCTAACTTCAATTTTGCTCCATGGATTGGTGGCTGAGAAAAGTCTTCTTAGTTCTTTTCAAAGTATGGTCCATGACCCCATTCCCGCCGCACACACATACAGACCAGCAATAGCATGCGTGTAGAAATGGAAATCGAGCTGTTGGAAATCTTTTGGGACACTTGGCATTGCTGAGACATCTAGCCCTTAGTGACCTCATCTCATGAACTTGGTGGAGACTTGTCAGGGTTCAGTTAAACCTGGAGAATTCCATGTGAGGAAGGATGCACACTAGCCATGTGCACAAGGTCAAACATTATTCATTATATTGGCCCAATAGAATTAAAATGGAAAACATTAAAAACCTGCTTCTTCTCCACAGACAATTTGGGGAGACCTGATCGCTGGGTATGTGTGGTGGTGTGGGTGGGGCATTCGCTGTGATAGTAATGAAGTCTACTCCCCTGTGGGTTTAACTTGGCTCTGATGGTAGCTGCTCCTTAAGCCAGAATTGGAAAGCAGAAGGCTTAGGGTGAAGACTGAGAAGCCAAAGGCCCCTGAAAGCTGAAACCCACCTGAAAGCGAACCGAAAGTTCTATTGATTTCTATAGATTTTTCAGAGAGAAGAGAACTCAAAAATAGAAGAATACTACTCAGCAACCAATTACTAAAATATCATCATAAGGTTCATTCTAGCACTAAGCTTTGTGATTTCTAAGTATGAATCTATAAAAAATACAAAAGGATAAATGAGTAGAAGCCAGGGGTGATGGTACACGCCTATAATCCCAGTACTTGGAGGCTGAGATAGGTGAATCACAGATTTAAGGAAAGCCTCAGCATCTTAGCTAGGTCCTCAACAACTTAGTGAGACCCTGTTTCAAAAGAAGAAATAAAATAGGGCTGGGGATGTAGCTCAGAAGTATAACTCCCCTGGTACTACACCTACACACACACACACACACACACACACACACACTGAGTAGAACAGATAAAGTTAGGATGTGAAAGGAGTGGGAGTATTTCTGTTGTTGAGAACCCTTTGTCACTCCCCAATCCCCAGGTGGGGCCTTTAGTGGGTCACTTTCTCTGTGTAATGGCTTCATCGTCTGTGACCTGTGGATAATGTTCTAAACTTGCATGAATCCTGTAAATAAACTGGCTCCCAATATACATAAATGGGAGTAAGCTTTGAGAGTTACAAGTATATTTCTATTTTTAGATAATTAATGTTTCCTTTATATTTATATTCCAACAAGGAGTGCTTTAAATGCAGGAAATCAAAACTTGAAATCTTTCTAGAAGCTTATTTTAGTCACCCATACTATTCTTCCTGTTTGACTCGATCTTGTAAAAAACAAATAAATCAGCCCTGACCAGTTACAGATCTTGATCATAAGCATAACAGGAAAGAGATGTAGGAGTGAATGGTGTTGTGACAGACCTTCATGTGCCTGTTTACACATTTGTGCATTTGCATTTGAAACTCTGAGCACTTCCTGTGTACGTGTAAGGGTGTGAGGATATTATATTATAAAGTCACAAACAATGTCTATGTCTTTGCACACTGCAAAGCTGGGAGGGAAAATTGAATGAAAAATACATCCTCTTAGAAAGTAGCTCATAATTCACAGCCATAGAAACAATTAGACTCTGGTTTTGAAATGTCAGACGGTCAAACAATGGCATCTTTTGAGTTAGAGCTTTAGAAGCAAGACTTCGTGCACTATAGTCTGAGCAGTCAACATGCACAGAGGAGAAGTATCTAATTTTGGTTTTTATATTAGTACCCAAGGCCTCATAAGGTTGTGGGAAAGAGAGATAATAAAAATAATGTGGAATGTTTAAGATTATATACGTCCCAGTTTTTACATATTTATTTCATCCTAATTTTCCATCAACACTCTTGACTTTACTTTGATTGTAGAAATCCTGGCTGAGTGAAACTTACAGATTTATTTATACAGTACCACATCTTCAGCCCACGGCATTGGTACCTTAGCATAAAATTAAGGTAGGGCAAGTCCCTGGATAGGGATCTAACAGATAATGACTTCAATTACCATAATTAACATAAGAAAGGTTTGAGGACAGAAGAAGTAGAACTGGACTGGCTGGTTCTTGCCTGGGAGACTTCAGGTCAGGTTGACAAGAACCAAGCAAAGAAGGAAAGAAGGAGATCCTGTGTGGAAACTTTCTTCTCCTCTCCCTGAATGCACAGATTCTACCCATCCATGGAGTTTCAAGTCCCATGGTTACGTTGTCTTTCAAAATTGCCATCTCTAACTAATTTCTTTGAAGATAGAAAGCACTGTTTTTCTTGTTACACGTAACACCTGACTAGTTGCTCTCCTTACAGAAAGTGAAGGGTCATATGTTTACTCTCATACCCAGAAGCTAGGGAGTAATTAGGATACTAGGAGGGACTTCAGATAATGGAGGAGAAACTTCAGTGGAGCCAGGAAGGTGGTCTAGGGGAAGGGTGGAAGGGGAAGAGGGAGAATCAATGAAGGAATCATGTCCATTGACATTATGTACATATGTGAGAATACCAATATCAGTCTCAATATCCTGTATGGGGAGGTGGGGATTGGGAAGGGAGCCAGGAGAAAGCCCACCAAGTGCTGTGTGCATGTAAGTCACTATCACTGTGAACTACATTATGATGTGAGACTATAACGCACCCATAAAAGTGTGTGTGTATATATATATATATATATATATATATATACCACCATATATATGTATATATAAATAAACCATTGTGAAGTGCTTTGACTTATCCTTCTTTACTGACCTAACTAAACTCTAAATGGAAAGATGCACCATATAAGGCTTTTGTATCCACCACAGGAACTACAGAATGTCTCATACATGATATATACTCAGAAAATGACTGCTGTGGGGAAAAAAGAATAATAATAATTATCTGTCACACCAGACCATCCTCTCCCTATGACCATTCCAGAATGTATTTCTTAATAATAATGACATTTTCTATGTACTTTATGCATACATGTATGTGTTGAGGCAAAACAAAAATCACAAGTCTCACTGTCATAATTTGTTTGAGCAGGTTTTAAAAAAATTGCCCCTGGTATTAAACAAACTATAAATTAAATATGATGTCTAATACTAACATTCCACAGCTTCAGTAGAATTAACCCTATTCTTTATCCCCTAATAACTAATCTTCCAGGATAAATGAGAAATGTGATTTTCTCCAGTTCTTGCTAAGTAGTTTGGGTTTGAGCATGGAGTTCAGAGAGCCAAGTGCTAGTGCCTATGGCCGGTCTATCGTTCTCCTCTAGCCATCCTCCCTGTAGTAATATGTTATTGTCATTAACTGAAACTTGCTGACCATCAGTTCTTGGTGGGAATTTAAGAAACATAAATTTAAGATACCAGAATAAAAGGGTACTTTTTCTATTGATATAGTGTTGATTATTAAAATCTAAGGAAAAACAATGCTGAATTATTTTGTATATGTGAAAATCAAGAACAGTCCCATTTTTTTAACCCCCAGATAATAATGATTTAGTTTGATTAGTGGCAGACAGACTCCTGACTTAAAAATTCATATTGAATGTAACATATTTGTTATGTGCTCGCCATGGCTTCTCCTATCCTGTGAGCCATCCATGCCTTCCCTCGTCCTTCTGTGAGCCCGGTACACCTTCTCTTGTCCTTCTGTGAGCCCTCCATGTATTCTCGTGTCCTTCTTTCATTCTATTTACCTATTATTTTGAAAACTGACACAAAATCCACCACTGTGGTGGTCTCCGGGTCATAGGGTTGTCCCTCCTCCAGCCTTTATTACAATGTCCCACCCTGGAAGCTCCACCAAGAGTAGTCCTTGGCCATATAGTCCCCTGCACCAAATATCTGGCTCATTTGAATTCTAATGCTCTCTTAAAAAAATGAAATATTTCCAATATTCAAGGTACTAATGTGACAAAATTTGCTATTTCCAATACTCAAAAAGTACTGATGTGACAATTGGATTTTAATCTTCTAAATATAAAAGATTTGCTATTTAGAATAACAAAAAGTATTTGAGTTAGCTCACAGGAGTAAAATATTTAATTAGAAAAAATAAAATAGAAGGGATCTAGGCCTTTAGGCAAAGAAAGAAATTTCCAGTGGCTACAAGTCATCACTGGAGAAGATTCCAAAATAGGAGCCCCCCAATTTTGAATAGTGGCAGTAATTTTAGGACAAGAATGCAACTTCTCTGTTCACAACGTCTCCCTTTTAAAAGCAACACTCAGACATAGTATACTTTAGTGTGACTTCTCCTGTATTTGTTGTTAAAGAATCAACTTAACCATTTCAAAGTAAACCTTTATTTAAATGTGTCTGTTTAAGATATATTTGATAATATATTCTCATCTGTTAAACAAATGGCAAGAGAAAATAATAAAATTCTAAGATGTGTTTTATGGCATAATGCAGAGAAGAGGAAGAACACCTTAAAAGAATTCAAAACCAAACCACTGTTGACTAATTTAACAATAATGACACAAAAACCATAAAGATTTTAAGACATTTCCCTTAAAGTAAATTGATTTCAGAGAGCCTTCCCATGGTGTTCTGAAGGTACACAAACTGCATCACACACCCTCCCCAGACCAAACCATCTCTTAAGTGGCTTTACATTTGAGCTTTATGAGTTTCTGTTTTTTTTTTTTTTTTTCAGTACTGGGGATTGAACCCAGGGTCATTCTACCTCCGAGCTACACCCCCAGCCCTATTTTTTTTTTATTCTTTATTTTGAAACAGGGTCTCATTAAGTTGCGGAGGGCCTCACTAAGTAGTTGAGGCTGGCCACGAACCCGGATCCTCTGGTCTCAGCCTCCTAAGTACTGGGATTACAAGCATGCGCCACCACGCCTGGCATGAGTTTCTTAACATTGTGGTAATAAGAGTAAATTTGGTGATCATTATGATATTAATGTTATGGCTATAAAAATAACCCCTAAAGCACTTAAAAACAGAAATATGGAGCTAGGTGTCCATGAAGCCCAAAAGACTGTTTAATTTACAAACAATTTAATTTTTACTCTTTATCAGAATAAAGGATAGAACAATATGAACACGGTCAATCCGTCCAGTCCATTCCTACACTAAACTTACCCTCTCCACCTGTCTTAACACTCATCTCTAAGGATGTCCAGGGCTAGAAATGACCGCTGTGGTACTGCTGTCTAATATTGTTAGGGGAGAAAAGTAAATACCACAGTACAAACCACAAAAAGCTTCATTTTAACCAGCAACTTCTATGAAGAACTAGGACCCAGAGATACTTAAAAAAATAAAGGCTGGTCATGATGTATAAAGAATGCATTCATTTATTGATCCCTTCATTCAATGTTAACTTATACAAAAACTTTGCAGTCTAGAGAGGAGTAAACCGATCACTAATGTGCAGGATTGTGGGTGTTGGCACACCCCTGGTCTGAGCTCTATGGAAGAAGAGAAGGGGTTTGCTATCAATGCCTTGGCTACTTAGCGGCAAGGGAAACAAAAGTGTCTTTTAATCTATGATGCTCTAAGTCTTCCATAGAAAATGCAAATTCTCCACTATCACCTCTAGTGCAATGAGAGCAGTCTACCAGCAGACGTTGACTCAAACATTCTTTAAAGACGTTTTTACAGCCTACTTAGATCTGAGTGTTTGATTTGATAGACAGTGTACTTGATTTAATGTGGATGAGTAATTTATTTAAAAAAAAAAGCCAAGGTAAGATACACTGGGTAGAAAACTTTTTAATGGAGCTCATCTTATCAGAATAACTATGCAGTGCCAGCAAGTTGCAAAATCCGAAGTGGCTAAAATGTACTTGTCTTCCTCCCTTTCTGCATTCCTCTTCCAGTGTTATTATTTATTTATTTGTTTGTTTGTTTGTTTATGTTTGTTTGTGTGGTACTAAGGATTGAACACAGGGCATTCTACCTTTGAGCTATACCCCAGCCCTTTTTATTTTTGTTTTGAAACAGGGTCTTGATAGGTTGCTGAGAGTCTCCCTAAGTTGCTGAGTCTAGTCTCCAACCTGCAATCCTCCTGTCTCAGCCTCCCAAGTACTGGGATTACAGGAGTTCACCACCATACCTAGCCTCTTCCAAACTTTAACCCTGCCCCCGACACTCTCCTCTGTGACTGCTCACAGCTCTCTGTGCTCTTCCGCCACCAGGCACTTTTCCTTTAGAGGCAAATAACTTCTGTCCACCAACCACTATCAACATCTCTATTCCCTTAATGGAAATTATATCTGATATTTGGAGAAAAGTAATCTGGTTTTTAAGCCATTTCATGCTAAAATGAAGGTGACTTTTCTGTGAGGCTTAAAATAGACCAGGGGTTGGTTGCATTTTAAAGAGGATGCTTGTAACCTAAATACATTTCTAACTGGAAGGATTTCTTTAGGGAGGCAAAGAGTGACTTTGCAGTGGGTCTTCCTCGATTTCTTTGAACTACCCTCTATGTGGGGCCACCTGGTCAGATGGGAGCCAGGCCCTGCAGCTCAGCCATGCCTCTTGTACTTAGCACACACTGAGAGGGGTGTAACCATGCACTCCAGCCTTGTTATATTTTATTCAAACTAGGTTTCATTCTTTTGAAAAATATAAAGTTCTTAGTACTTTTTTTAAGGAAGTCAACTCTTCTGTGTAGACTGATCCTGACCCCCTGAATGCCCCCTTCACTTGTTAGAATCTAGACTATATTTTGAGATGTTTAAATGCCCTCTTCTCCCCTCTCCTCTGATGAAGAGACGATAGATCAACCGAGTCAGGATTGATCACTCTAACTTTGGAACATGGAACAAGAACATTCACATAGTTTAATATGCTACCTGGTATTAAGATTATGGTTGTACTTATTTTTATCCGATGCTGGAAAGGAAGGCCCTGAAAGGCATGAGATCCAGCCATCCCATCTTCCCTGGCTTCCCATCTGCCCTCGTTCATGGCAGGCGATTAATAAATATGTGTTAATGAATATGAGGATGGAATCCTTCCAATCACTTTAAATACAAAATCAATCTGTTAATAGCAGCTCTGGTATTTTAGAAAAATAAGGATATAGGGCAAACCTTTGGATTCTATCTCTGACAAAATTGGAATGGGTGATAGGGAAAAAGTACTGAAATGAATGAAGTAGAAACATATCTTGCATTGAGAAAGGAAAGGCATATGCGGTCACTGGATTGCAGCAAAACTCTCACTCTACAGATTTCTTCCACTTCTACTTATTTTACATAAAGAGGAAATCCTAAATAAAGAGTAGTGAACTCCATGAGGCAAGCTAATTAAATTAACAGCACCCGTGATTAAATCAATGTCTTGAGAAGAACGAATATAGTATTGTGCCCTGGACCGAAAGAATGGTCACCTCTTAGAAAGAGGAGAACCAGCGGGGCATGGTGGCACACGCTTGTAGTCCTAGTACTTGGGAGGAGGAGACAGGAGGATCGCAGGTTCACGGCCAGCCTCAGCTACTTAGTGAGGCCCTCCGCAACTTAGTGAGACCCTGTTTCAAAATAAAGAATAAAAAATTGGGCTGGAGTATAGCTCGGAGGTAGAATGCCCCTGCATTCAATCCCCAGTACTGCAAAAAAAAAGAAAGGAGAACAAATTGAAAGTTGAGGGCTCATTCTGGAAAAGACTTTGATCTCTCAAACTGGCTTTCAGACCAGATGGGGACAAAGCTCTGCATTGTTTGACGGTATAAAAGATTTTACTTTTATTACTAATATCACCCAAGAAAAATGACAATCTATTTAATTGCTTTCATTGGTCTCATAAGGGGAAGATTAATATAGCTTCAATTTTTTGTATGTATCATTTCTTAGAAATACTAATTAGCAATACTATATTCTATGTACATCATGAAATATAACAAAAGTAGAAATGTAAATGATGAAATGAATAAGTAATTAATATTATTTTCCTAATTAGATTATACTTTTAAAAGTCCGTGTTATAATACTTTCCTTATTTTAACAAATAATAAAGGAAGAATATTTTCAATGAGGACAATGTGAGTGACATTTGCTTCAGTGTTTTGGACAATCTTAGTTTACAACCCTGATATACAACAATTTGACAATCAGGGCTCCAAGTTAAATTTATTTCAGTATTTGGTTTTAAAGGCTGTCAAACTAAGAATTAATGGGAGAAGTTAATTATTAACTACAATTACCAATTACAATCACCAAATCACATACTAACTTTTCAACTAGACAGTAATTTTTCAACTCTATTTAACATTGTTTTTGTCACTGGCTAGCAAATTTTCATCTTTCTAAGTTTAAACAGTTATTTTTATACTTTGATCTGAAGTTGCTGAATTTTTATATTTTAATAAAAGGGCTCAAAAGCCTTTGAATTTTTTATTTTTAATAATTTCAAGAAAGTTCTATCTATGGAGCTTTGAGGGATTTATACATGACACATTATTTTATACATTTTAAATTAATAACCATAATATTAATTTCTGAGAGTGGGGCATTTGCTCATCTCTGCTATAATCTCTCTTCTGTGATAGCATATATAAATGGCTTCTATGTGTGATGCCAAGACTACAACATTGCATCTGTATCTTAGAATTTTTATTTAAATCACAAATATTAAAATTAATAATGACTTGCCCTTATATATTGATTTCTTTTTTTTTTTTTTTTGCGTTACCGGGGATTGAACACAGGGGCGTTCTACCTCCGCGCTACGCCCCCGGCCCTATTTTTTATACTTTATTTTGAAACCGGGTCTCACGAAGTTGCGGAGGGCCTCACTAAGGAGAGAGAGATAGAGAGACAGAGAGACAGAGAGAGAGCTGAGGCTGGCCGCGAACCCGTATCCTCCGGTCTCCGCCTCCCAAAGTACTGGGATTACAAGCGTGCGCCACCACGCCCGGCCCTTATATACTGATTTCATAAGAGTAAGCAATTATCTAAGTCCTTTACATGCAGTAACTTAGTCCTCATATGTTCTCTCTGAGGTCAGTGCTCTTATTTCCAAGATACAGATGGAAAACCAGAGTCTGAACTCAGAACGTTGGTCCTAGGTCTTGCTGGCCTCAGTAGCATCTACTGCCTCTTGTGTTCCAATGAAGCAGTGGTTTCTTCAAAGATTGCTTGTGTGGTTCCCTCTCCTCATCACCATGAACCTTTGTGTTATTAAGCAAGTCATTTATGACAGAGAAATACTTTTTCTAGTACATATTTCCAAAATAAGAGCGCTATATTTATTATTAAAGTTGTATCTTGCAAATAGCCTCAAATAAAATATTCGTTGAATATATTCAACAGAAATTGAGTGAGCCCCTACGGTGGGGTAGAGGCAATCCTAAATGCTACAGATAAAGCTGATCACAGAACAGATATAAATGTCCTCCCTTAGGAAAATTACATTTACATTCTACTAGATCCCCCCTTTTAAAAACCCACATGTATCGCAAACATTTCACACTGTGTAATTAGTTTTAATAATTTCTCCTCTAACTCTTCAGCAAGGTCTGTTATGCACCTGCCAACATATTTTCTTGGCAATATAAAACCTTTATGTTTGTAGCCATATGCTTATTATTGTACTATTTTAGGCACTTTTACAGTGGCAGAAAAAAAGATAATGTTTCCCCAAAGTACATGGCTTTTGAACTTTCTCTATTAAGAAGGGCACCTATATTCATCATGACGCTTAACACAGTTTTGTAAAGTTCTACATGGAATATAACAAGGTTCTAAATATTGCTGATAAATTTGCCAAGACTTGCTTTGCTCATCACAGCTGCTTTACCTTCATTGCTGGTTTGTTTTACTTTTTTTTCTCTTTTCCATACTGTACTCCTTGGAAGGAAGTCACTCTATACGGCCCATCCTGGAAGCATAAGGAATTATACGCTACCTTAAAGGTAGAGCAACTATGTGTGCTCTCCGGAATTCTGCACAGGAGAGTAAATTCTTCCCCATTTATTTATGTATTCTATCATTTATTTATATCAGTGTGGACTTAAAATATTTTTTTTTATTTTGGCTTATAGTTCAATACTCTTTTATTAATTTTGTTCTCAGATTATTTCAGTTTTGGTCACTAGGAGCTCTTCCAGTTGGCTACTATGACCTGTGACATACCCTATCAAAATATAATACAGTATTTTTAAAAATCTTGCTTTACTTGGTTAATCTAATAAATACCCTAATAACTAGCTTTTTAAAGCACTAACATAAATACTTATGAACAGTGATTTTTGTATGGTCTCACCACAAAGCAGAGAGATAGGGTTCCTCTAGTATCTATTTTCTAAGAAAGATTTTCAGTTAAGAAAGTTAAATGATTCATCACTATTTATGCAGTGTGACCTGAGAGAATACAAATCCTAAGGCATCTTTTGGTTAGATCTCTTTCCCTGATATTTTATTTGAAGGAATCCTGGAACCAAAAGGAAATAAAGCCTGCCATATTTTATATTGCTGTTACATTAAACTGGTATTATGGAGCTGGGGATGGTGGCGCATGTTTTCAATCCCAGTACTTACGATGCTGAGACAGGAGGATGAGTTGCCAGTCTCAGCAACTTAGACCTTCAGCAAAGACCCTGTTTCAAAATAAAATAGGACTAAGATTGCAGCTCAGAGGTAGAATGACCCTGGGTTCGATCCCCAGTACCACCAAAAAAAAAAAAAAATTAGTATTACAGAATGTTTTTAGAAGTAACTATTTTCAATATTAAATGCAATATATTTCTAGCTCACAAAAAATTTTCAAAGCAAATGTTGGACATGACAGTGTCTTATGGAAGTTATAGGACTGGAAGAAAACTCAAATGCTGCATTAGTATTTTTGGTTGCATTGAAATTTCAAATCAATAATATAACATTATTTTTGCTATCCTATATTAAAAAACAAAAAGCAGAGGCCACTGAAAATTTTGAGTTAGCTATTATGGAACATATTCCTTCTACCGAAATGTCTTCTGCATCTAAAATGAGGCCATTTTACCCATTAGTGGAAAAAAAATCCATTTTACCTTTTTTTGGTTCATTTTCATCTCAGAGAAATAATACCAATCTTGGCCCGCAGCATTTCCTGCGGCTTAATAAGAAGCTGGACCTCAAGCCATGGCCTCCTCTCAGGCAGCCATTAGCTCCCAGGAAACACCCTGCCTTGGTCATTATTGCATAATTAAGACCATTTTATGTTCCTTTAATGCAACATATCAATTATTGAGGAGAAATTTAATACAGGAGGAAAAGGGATGACATTGCTTTATATGGAAAAGAAGAAAATGAGCAGTCCTAGGAATTTATTTTAATAACTGTCCTTCAAAAGGAAACCAACATCCAAAGTAAGTTTCTTAAGACCTCCTTTCGATACTTCTACTTGCACATCCTTTCGCAAAATGGAGAAGTAACATAGAATACAACAAAGGAGAGGCTTGTCTCCAGGTAAATTCCACAGAATGTGCCCAAACTTTCAAACAGGTCAAGGGCAGTGTTTGAGTACAATCTCCAAATTCAAGTGCTTAGGCAAATTCAGCTGCAAAGGAGAATATTCATATGAAACATGGTGCTCTCTTGGTTAAAAAAAATTGCAGGATAAGAAAAAGAAATTCAAAATTGACCTCTTCTCTGATTCCTGCTCCATTGTACTCGCTGGATTTATTTTGCATAAGAAAGGTGAGCCCAGAAAAGGGGCTATTTATTCACTTGCATCTTGTGGGAGGACCTCTGTTGAGTCACCCCTCTCAGAGTGCAAGGCACCGAAATACATGCAATTAAATCCTTTTTAACAAAATTCTTAAGCAAACAAAGGCCATAATTTTAAATTCAGGAAGTGGACCCAGAGTTCTGCTATGATGTTTTGTTTTTGTTTTCATCGTGCTGGGGGTGGATCCCAGGGCTTCATGCCTGTTAGGCAGGCACTCACCACTGAGCTACCCCTGCCATTGTAACAGGCTCTCAAATACTGTAGTCCCTGCTTTCACAGGACATTGAAAAGCATACCGGCCCAGGTCTCTTACTTCCTCCCCTCTCAGCTAAACTTGGGAACACACTGGCAAGTGGGTGGACATCATATGGACCAGAAGAAGGGCAGGGATGGTGCACTGAAAAGAAAGATAATAAAACAAACCAAAACGATTCCTTTACTTATAAAGAGAGGCATGGACTTCAAATCAACAGCTTGTTATCATTTGATGACTGCATTTTAGCCATAGAACATGTATTCATATGTATGTGTTTATATTTAAAACTCACGTTTATATATATAAAAATTCTGGCATTTTCGCTTTGAGTCACTGTGAAAGAAAGATTCTGGGACAGTGCTCTAGTGTGTTTCTTCTCAAACATAGAACTAGGGAAAATTACATGACTTTCTGCACTGGAGTGATTTTTCTTAATAGTTGCAATGACAGGGTATATAGGAGGGGCCATCTCCAGTTGCCCACTCACCTTGTAAATAGTTTATCTGTACAATGTCAGAAATTTTACCTAAAACAATACAGAAATGTTTTAGGAGAGCATTCCAACTAGGCATCCGGCAGGTGAGCGTGGCCATTTACATGAGGGAGGGTTTACATGGGTTCAC
Organism: Glis glis; assembly: GCA_004027185.1. Classification (NCBI taxonomy): domain Eukaryota; kingdom Metazoa; phylum Chordata; class Mammalia; order Rodentia; family Gliridae; genus Glis; species Glis glis. Next base: position 5,991 of record PVJS01012374.1, on the reverse strand, counting down.
TGAAGACTGGTTTCCCTTGTGTCTCTAGGATCTTCTAGAAGGTCAATTTGTTCATGTACATTAAAGTCTGTCCACTGTGTATTTATATGAAAAACTGCTGGCATAGTGTCTAATGTCATTTTGTTAAGCATCAGTGCAGTAAAAGCCATTAAACAATGAATTCTTTGATGGCTCTTTAACTTGTGTCACTGCAGCACAACACCTTACCTGTGGATCATTACCAATGTGCGTTAAGTAAATAGACTGCAATTTATTTTGAAATATTTTTGTTGATAGACCATTCAAAATTGTTTGGGTATTAATAAATATGCTATGAAAATACCAGAGCGTCATAATTATTCTTTACTTTCTCAATTCACAACATGTGTCCCTCAAAACTTGTATGCCCAGTGATTCCACAAGACTAGTTGCAAGAGCTGGAGTCTCATACCCTCCCTGCTGTGGCTCCCTGGGATCCAATCAAGGCAGTTGTAGACGATGATGCATTTTTACTGTTGCCTGTTAGTCTCTTCCACATGTGACAGTGAGTTCAGCAGGCAATTAGCTTTGCCCTCTTAAACTCCAAAATCACAACCTGAAAATCCACAGTCCATGTCTTAAGATAAGGAGTAATCTACAGCAATCACATGGCCCTCATAATTTCTGATTGGATATAGCATCTTGACAGTACTTGCTACTTGATTGAATCATAAATGCCTATAATCACATAATCATACTTTCACATTTAACCAGAATAGACAATATGTGAAGTACCCTTCCAGTTGTCAGCTTTCTTCTTGAAGCAAATAATATAGATGGACAGATAGGCATACGTTGATATAGATAGGTCAATATGACACTTATAGATATTAACAGAAACAATAGACACTAACATACATGTCTTTTCTCTATTTTTTTCTTTTAAATTTTAACCCATTGTCAGAAGCTTTCTATGGTCTTATCAACATCACAAGTTATATTTGTGCATCCAGGTCTCTCTGAAGCCTTCTTGGCACACTGTGTCACCAATAATAGCATCTCTACTATTTTGAAATCCAAATCTTCCCTCCTGAATCTCATCCCATCTGTCTTAGTCCATTTTCTGTTGTTAATAACACAATACCAAAGCCTAGGCAAGTTAAAAGGGGGAACAAAAGGTTTATTACAATTCTGGTAGAAAGATAAGGGGCCACATCTATAGATGACTAGCAGAGTCCCAAGAGAGACAGGGAGCTCGGGAGAGACCGAGCCATACTAGCTTTTATACCAGACACACTCTTGAGATAACCCATTATCCTTGGAATCCATTAATCCATCAGTTAATGAGGGAATTCATTCACTCAGGAGGGCAGAGCTCTAATCAGCTCTTAAAAATCCCTGGTGCCACCTCTCAATATCTCCTAAGGTGGGATTAAATTTCAACATGAGTTTCAGAGGGGACAAACCATGTTCAAAGCATGGCACCATCCCAACATCTCTCTAGCTCATACACAAATCTCACTGAAAATGTATATGGTCAGCTGTCCTCAAGAAATAGAAAAACAGAATGAGGAGGAATCACAGTGCTCCTCCCAGAGGAAGCAGCTTGCACATACTATGACAATCTCAACATCTTCAAACTGTTTAACCATTATAACAGGGGGGTCAGACAAGATCTAGAAACTTTTTCATTTTACCGTTTTGTGTGTGTGTGTGTGTGTGTGTGTGTGTGCTGGGGATGGAACTCAAGTCTTTTCCCAAACTAAGCACCTGATCTACCACTGAGCTATTCCTCAGCCCTAACACCTAGAAACTTTGACAGTACCAGTGAATATTAAGAAAATAAATTCTCAAACTCAATGCTCAACTGTGGTATGATCTCAGTTTCTCTTCCTTCACTATTTCATACATAAAGACAGTTTTATGTGGAGGATGGAGAGGCATGCGTTCACCATTTACCTCCTAAACTCTGCGACCTGAAAGGAAGCCTTCCCATTGCACTCTCCCAAAGGATTACTTGCAATATGCTTTTGAATTGAATAGTAGGAAGAGCTAAAAAGAGATTTCCACCAGTAAAAGTTTTTCTACCAAAACTAAATATGCACTGATCCCATTTGAACAAAGGGAGAGAGTGCATCATCTTGTATATTGATAACATATTGCACAGATTTCAATAAAATTGGAACTGATCAAAAGTCTATACAAAATGTTCACCAAACATTTCAGTGATATGTACTTTCCATGAGATAGAAATGGTCAGTACTCACCTGCACTCCAGTACTGTGTATTTTGTCTTAGGGTTTATTGACTGATAGTCAGTGCTGGTCAGTTAACTTGCAGCTATAGCTAAGTTATGATAACTCATAAAAGAGTCATAATTGGAAAACAATGAGCTTTCCAGGTATGCCCTGAAATGCTTTTTACTTAGCAAAACAAATAGTATTTTCTGGGTTTGGTTACAATATTCTTTTTGTATAAATATTGACTTTCTTTAAATCCTAACCTGGCCTTGCTTACTAACAAGGAAAAGTTTCATTTGACATTTTTATGTGATTGTGTGTAGGAAAGGGCCTTTAAAGGCAGATGCTACTAGAGTCTAACCATCTAATGACCAAAACGCAAGTGATCGTTCACCATTTATACTTTGTTCATGTAGACTGAAAGTGTTTTCAGGTCTTATTACCATGCAGAGCTGATATTGTGCCCGCATAGACTGGAGTGTTGGTCAGTCTCACAGGCTCTCTGGTTGGTGTTGTCCTTGCCCCAAATGTTCAAAGGTCTGAATAGCATTGCTGCTTTGAAATACTTGTATGCATGTTAAAAACAAACAAACAACAACAAAAAAAACCAAATAGGGTACTGCCAGTTCCCTTCCCCACAATTTGCACCATGGTCACCTCTCTCATAGACTATTTATCCTTTTTCAGCCCATCCACTCATCCCTCCAGGCTGCGACCTGAGAGTTTCAGACTGCACATCTCAATCTTGTCACCACCACGCCATAGCAAATCCCTCTAATGGCTTCCCCATACTTTCCGGATAAATTCCAGACTGCTTGCGTAGTCCTGTCCCTGGCCTCCGTAGCCTCATCCCTCATCGCTAGCCTCTGATTTCTACTGTCAGGGATGCCTTTGCATCCCCGGGACAGGTCACAGGCCCCCCTGCTCCAGGGCTTTTCCACCGACTGCTGCCTCTTGTAGAATGCTCCCTGCACCGGGCTCCTGCCACCTCTCCCCCCAGATGTCTTTCAGCTCAGTCAACAATTTAGAAGACAGGCTTCCCTGACCCCCCCAGTTTAAGCTATGGGCTCAGAGCTCATTGCTTTAGAACAACCATCTAAAATGGAATCAATTCTCCATCTATTAATGTGATTATTTCTCTAGTCTCATTTTTCCACATAGGGCTGTGGGCTGTACGTGAGTCCAGATTTGAAACCCATGAAGAGTTTCGGTCATCACCGTAAACTCAGAGCCTAGGTCAGGCATGGGCAGTAGATGGAGATTTAGTAGCTATGTTGTGTCAAAGAACAAATGTAAACAGAGTTTTGTCACATCTTTATTAATTATATTTAATTAATTATAATTTCCAGGTACACACTGACTTTATTTTTTATTTTTTTATGGTACTGGGGATTGAACTCAGGGCGTTCCACCTCTGAGATATACCCCTACTCCGATTTTATTTTTATTTTGAAACAGGGTCTCGCTAAGTTGCTGAGGCTGGTCTCCAACCGGTAATTCTCCTGTCTCAGCCTCCCAAGTACTGAGATTACAAGCATGCACCACCACGCCTGGCTTAAACTGACTTTATTTTTACAAATTTTAAAAATTAGTGACACCACTGGTTGATTTGTTCAGTTACATTTATAAATTCTGCAATTTATTTAAAAATCAGAAAAATAATGATTGGATTTATAAATAATTAATGAGTCATAGAAATTAACAAATTGGTATTAAAGAAATACCCTTCTCCACCAAAAAAATTTTACATATGTCAGGTTTTGGATAAAGAAGATTTTCTAAATATCTAATTTTAAATTATGATAATGATAAATTCACACATGGGGAGCAGAAATCAGATATAGGTGATATTTTCAGAGCTCTCTTACTACACAATTCAATTTTAGAGATTTCCAACCATTTGTAAAATGATACTGAGAAAGCACAACATAAGAACATTGAGAAAATATTGGATTTTTCTCCCTCTAAATCTTTAAAGGAGCCCTAGACAAGTTATTTAAGCAAATTACAAAACTAAATTACTTCATGATATTGCTATATTATTTAGATTAAATAGTATAAATGAAGTATAAATGAAAGTCTTCAGAAAAGTGTAATATATTAAAGCAGCATTGATTTTTTTAGTTCAAATATAATCAATACAATTTCAAAATTATTCCTATTTTAGAATTTAGGACAATTAAAGAAAAGAGAGCAGTCAGGACTTCTGTGTAGCCCTGTATAAATTAAATTTAACCTTGTCATTTTCATGTCAAAAATACAATTTTGAAAGGTCCAGCCGAAGCCGGAGCAGTGGCACATGCCAATATTGCCAGTATCCTTGAAAAAATAAACAAGATAGATAAACCACTAGCCAACCTAACCAAAAGAGAGAGAGAATCAACCCAAATTACTAAAATAAGAGATGAAAAAGGTGATATTACCACCGACAGCATGGAAATCCAGAGGATAATCAGATACTACTTTGAAAAACTTGGGAGGCTGACACAAGAGGATTGCATTTTCAAGGCCGGCCTCAGCAACTTAGCAAGACCCTCAGCAACTTAGTGAGATCCTGTTTCAAAATAAAAAATAAAAAGGGCAGGGGGTGTAGCTCAGCAGTAGAATGCTCTTGTGTGCAATCCCAAGTACCAAAAAAATATATATAATATATATTATATATTTATATATATATAATTTCCAGCAGAGCTAAAGACACACATGTTGAAGTGGACAAAATCTTATCATATGTTTAATACTTGCCGAAGTTTCAAAGTGCTGTTCGTTGGGATTGCTTTTAAGTATGTAGGATTCTATCCAAACTTTGAAATGTCTTTTGACTTTATATTTGAAAATGTGCATGCATGCGCATTCATAAGGGGAGAGAAATGATAAATGTTCTCATTTGCCTTAGAATTGAGCACGGAGGAGGCGGCTGCTGCGGGCTTGGTTCTTAAATTTTGGCCTGCCATGGGAATTGGAAACCGTTGACAGCATTAAAAGGCTGCACCACCTAGGCCCCATCGCATTCGGCTTGGCTTCTCTACTGCTCTCCCCCACATCATGGAAAAACACATAAGATAATGCAGGCAGATGCATCCTCAGACATCTCTTGGTTACTTCTTACAGACTGGAGAGATTTTTCCAGAGCTTTCTAAGTCTGAGGCTCTATTTGAGAGTCTAAATTGGTTAAAGACCATCACCCCTGCTGTTCAGTTACTTTTCTGGTACCCAGCCAATCTCCCCAAAGAATGAACTCTATAAAGAGTCATGTTTTATGAAAGAGTGACTTTTCAAAGTGGAATAAAATTGTCTATCTCCAAATGCTCTTCTGAAAGGATCAATATGAAAATTGGAAGGGACACGACTCTTTAGCCTGACTTTAGACACATTCTGTGGAGACAATGGCTACAGGGCAGTGTTAGCACAGCAAGGGTTAAGCTGGGCCCTTGCATCAGAAACTAGGCTCGCCTGTCCAAGTCAACGATGGGTTTTAATGAAAGGAGGAGAGTGGTTTTGTCCCTGTAGATTTTCTTTCTGTAGAGGGGAAGAAAAGGTGTCATTCAATCCTTGCAGAGACAGCAGTGGGGGAAAGAATGCATGCTTGCTAGAGCCCTGTTTTCCCAGAGCACTCTTTTAAAAGCACACATTTAAACTTCACCTTGGAAAGAAAAGGGACTCCACCCAGAGGGTCTTCCAGACCCTTTGGCTTCCCAGGATCTTAGGAACTATCAGCTCTTTCCCATAGATTCCCATTCCATGAGGTCTTTATTCCTGGAGTTATGCTAGACTCTCTTTTTTTTTTTTTTTTTTT
>PVJS01012373.1:0-44008 GCA_004027185.1 Glis glis | reverse complement strand
ACCCCCACCCCCGATTTGTACATAGATTCTCTTCTAGTTATGATGGGGTTACATTCCAATAAACTCAATGTAAACTCAGAGCCAATATGTATATTGAACTGAACGTCCTGGCCTAGCTTACCTTAAACATGCTCGGAACACTTCCTTTAGCCTACAACTGGCAAAAATCATCTCACCCAAGCCTGTTTTAAAGTCTTGAATATTTCATGTCATTATTGAATACCTTTATCCAAAAATTGCTGGCAACAGGGCGCTCTGTAGAGTGGTCTCTTGGTTGTTCCCCCATGATCGCGGGGCTGCCTGGGACCTGTGGCTCACTCTGATGCCCAGCGCTGAGAGAGAGGATCTGGCTGCATGTCACCAGCCCAGGAAAAGATTCACATGTAAAAGGGGGTTTCTACTCTCTGCGTGTTGCTTTCACACGGTCCTAAAGTCTAAAAGTGGTAAGTTGAACCATCATTAAGTTGGGGATCGTCTATACTTGTAATCAGTAATAGGGATACTCTGAAATTACCTTTGTCTCCAACTCCTCCTGACAAGTGCTGCCAGTAATACATGTTTTTAATCTTCCTATGTATCTATAGTTGTACTGTAGTAGAACCACTACACTACAGGCTAATATTATAGACCATATGCAATGCTTCTGTTGGTCCATGTCAACCCGCTTCAGGGCGCTTCTTGCTAGAATCTTCTGGGTTTCTTTCGTTGTTGCTGTTTATTTGTTTGTGTTATAGTCTGTGATTTAAGCCATCTTCATTCATTCTGTTGTGTTTCTGACAGAGGAAGAAGATAGGCAGCGCTGTCTATCTCTTACTTGCTGGTTTGGGTTCTTAAACATTTATTCTTGTTGCATTCATCTTCTTAGAATTCTAAACTGATAGAAATTGGGATTTAAAATATGTTATGTCTGTGGTCTATGGAATGCACAATTCTCTGCCCCTTTTCCCTCTCCCCTGTGTCCCGAGCCTCACCTGTACACAGACCGCCCCAGACACTGAGCAGGCCACTACCACCCCACCCCCTCAGCTGACTGACCAGGACTCCTGGCTCCCATGAGAGGCCAGGGTCTCCGTTATAGGTGATACTTGAACCCAGGTATTTAACAACTTTCATTTAGTAAGGAATCACTCATTTCTCTTGATTCATGGCAGGGAGTTCTTTCCCATTGAAGAAATGTTTCCTTGAGTCTTTCTGATAAAAATGATTCCCTTGCTAGATAACATCTTAATAGGGGCAATAAAACCTGCTAGAGGGTCCTGGTAAAGTGTTTATTATTGCCCATCACCTCTGCCTGTGAGGATCTACCCAGTGGCTTGAGATTCTCTTACTTGGGCTTGCTCTAGACTAAGCAGAGGGCTTTGGAAGATACTCACTGCTGCCCCACTAGCCTGCTCCCCCCTCCAGTTTCTGCTTCAGTAGTCTGGGATGGGCCCCAGTAATTTGCATTTCTAAAATGCCCCCCTCCCCGCCAGCACCACCACTGTCAGAGCACACATGGCTCACCACCACCCTCTCCCATCAGATAAATAAGAGCAGATTGGATCTGAGCAGTCCTTAACTAAATTGCCACAAATGGACGTTGAATTTTGCCTTCACTAACTCCTTGGAGGAAGAGAGTGAGGACCAGTGTCTAACAGTATAGTGTATTCATATATTGAATGCACATTAGCAGAACTGGCTTATCTTAAAAACATCTTGATTTTTATTGCTTCTACGATGTAGTTTTTTTTTCCCTTTGTGTAGAGCAGGGTGAATTAGAAGTTGATTTGTGAGCTAAAAATATGGTAAGCAATTTCTTCCTCCTCCAAGCCCATAAATAGACCTAAACACACAGACATAAAAGTAAACCATTAAGAAACAGTGCTCCTGTCATTAGAATTTGTTGATCAGATGAGAATGACAGGCTCATTTCTCGACCTCCTGCAGTGTGGGTAATTGCTTACCCCCTATTTTCAGTCCACCTTGCCTGGCTGACTCAGAGCGGGAACCACAGGGAGCTCTGGGCCTCTGGGTGCTGTGGGCTGGCAGGTGGCCAGGTGCTCAGGACTGGTCACGTTCTACACCTTGGCACTGTGAGAGGCATGCAGGTGAGTGGGAAGCCGGCCACCTGCACCCACTGGACAGGAGCCTCAGCCCGAGTCTGTGCACTCGGCCACTTGAGAAGTGTACCAGGCGGTGCTTCCTCAAGGGTCCCAGCACTCCACAGGGCTTTTTTTTTTTTTTTTTTTTTTTTTTTGCGGTACTGGGGATTGAACCCAGGGGCATTCTACCTCCGAGCTACACCCCCGGCCCTATTTTTTATTCTTTATTTTGAAACAGGGTCTCACTAAGTTGCGGAGGGCCTCACTAAGTAGCTGAGGCTGGCCGCGAACCTGGATCCTCCTGTCTCAGCCTCCCAAGTACTGGGATTACTAGTGTGTGCCACCACGCCCGGCTTCCACAGGGCATCTTAATGCACATCCTACCACCCTCATCTCAGGTGCTTAGCATCAGGGTGCGCTGTTGAAGCCCCTGGCCTCCAGCCTCCATTTTCGGCACACCTGGGGGAGGAGTGTGCATCGGTGGAGCTTGTGATTGTTGAGCTCTGTCTCTTTCTTTAAGGCTGCTGGCTAGGAGAGTCTCTGGCTTCCAGCTGATGCACAGGAGGAGCACCTGCCTGGAACGTGTGGCCTCTGAGTTGAGGGTCTGTCTGGTCAGCTTGTCTCCCACCTGTCTGTCCAGGAGCACCCTTACCCTCAGGGTTTGGCAAGAAACCAGCCAGAACTCGGTCTCCCTTTTCCATCCCCCAGGACAGAAACCACTAGAATAGTGTTCTTGTCACTAGAACTTGATAAGAATTGGATGGTACCCCTGGGGATTGTCAACCCCAGCTCAGGAAACTTGGGGGTCTGGAGATATTCTTTAGTAATGGAACTGAAAGAGGGTTCATGCGGGAGGGAGCCTCCTGACCCCTGGGTGGCCTGGGCTCCCCCATTTCTGCACCCTCATTTTCTCATTTGTTAAATGAAGGGGTCAGAGTCAAAGATCTTTAATCCTCTTCAGGATAGAAATCCTAGCAATTTCTAGGAGAATGTTGATTTCATCTAGAGAAGCTTAAGTGATGTGAATTACACCCACACTGGTAAGACATTGGTCATTTTTTGTCTCTCCCATGTAACCTTGTGAGCCTTCATTTCATTCTGCTTGCCTGGGCGGAAGAAGGACCTGGTGTGGAGGAAGAAGGTTCTGGGAACTTCAGGACAGCTGTTCTTTGGGCCAGGCAGGAGCAGAGGGTGCGTGGCTTATGATGCCTAAGAGTCACAGTGTGGAGACTTCTCCTCTCAGACTTCTCGCCAGCCAGTTTAGTCTGGCAGTTTCTTTGGTTACTCTCCTTGGGATGTCCTTATTCTTTCTGTGTATTTCAGCATGGGGTAGGCGCTTCAAGCTGTCACATTTTACAAATGACCTTCTTCTCTCATTGTAAGATGTGATTTCTCAGCAGGATAATCATATTCAGTGTTGGTTTGTAAAGTAGGGGGAATCACAGAATGAATCTCCCAGCGTCAGCAGTTATCAGTTACTGACCAATCTTGTTTTGTCGAAGCCCCTGTATGATTGATTACCTTTTAAGTGAATCCCAGACATTGATTCACATCATCTGAGAATATTATGGTATTTCAGTAACAATAATTCCTAAATATTCCAAATATGCAGTCAGCGTTTAACTTAGTTCCTATGTTCAAAAATGTTTATTTACACCTGGGCGTAGTGGCGCATGCCTTTAATCCCAGTACTTGGGAGACTGACAGGAGGATTGCAGGTTTGAAGCCAGCTTCAGCAACGTAGTAAGGCTCTCAGCAGCTTAGCGGGACTCTGTTCCAAATAAAAAATAAAATAGGAGTGGGGACGTAGCCTGGGGGTAGAAAGCCCCTGGGTTCCATCCCCAGTACCATACACACACAAAAAAAAGTTCCATCGCTAGTAACACACACACACACACACACACACACACACACACACACACACACACGTTTATTTACAGTTCAGTTCAAACCAAGATCCAAATAAGGTCCGAATATTGCAGTTGGGCAAGCTAATGATCTGTTTATTCTCTCTCTCTCTCTCTCTTTTTCTTCCATTGCTGATTGATGTTTTAGAGGAACCCCATCTTTTTCCCTTTGGCTCCCACAGTCTGGAGTTTGCTGAATGGAGCCCTGTGCTTCCTCCTGGTCAGATCTAGAGCAGACCCAGTGTGATTTTCTGGCAAGAATGCTGTAGGACAGTCTGTGCTTCCGGCAGGAGGACGCTTGACTTTCTGATCCATCATTCCTTCTGCATTTACTCTCCAGATGAGAACACACATCAGCTCTTCCCCTAAAATATAGCCTATATAGGACATCTTTCCCTTTATCTAGAAGTTTTCAGATTAAGCAGTTCTGGTCTTTCAAGAGTGACCAATGAGTTTGTTAATTTTAGAGAGCACAGATGGTCCCTAACTTACGATAGTTAGACTTAATGATTTTTTGACCTCAGGCTAGTATGAAAGTGACACATATTTAGCAGAGACTGTACTTTGAAATTTGAATTTGGAGCCAGGCATGGTGGTGCATGCTTGTAATCCCAATACTTGGGAGGCTGAGACAGGAGGATCACAGTTTCATGGCCAACCTCAGCTGCTTAGTGAGGCCCTCTGCAACTTAGTGAGACCCTGTTTCAAAATAAAGAATAAAAAAATAGGGCTGGGGGTGTAGCCCAGAGGTAGAATGTCCCTGGGTTCATTCCCCAGTACCGCAAAAAAAAAAAATATTGAATTTGGATCTCTCTGGGGTTAGTGATAGGTGGTTGGGTCCCCTCCTGCGACACTGGGCAGTGGCATCCAGCTGCAGCTCCGAGTCAGCCTGTGCTCACAAGCAGAAACCACCGACACTCTACAGGGTGGTGCACGGCTAAGCTAGGATGTTCTGTAGGTTAGCTATAGTAAGCACATTTTTAACTCACAGTATTTGCAACTTATGATGGGTTTATTGCCAGGTAACCTCATCATAAATCAAGAAGAATCTGTAATTATGAATCGTGATTTAGCATCTCTCTGAAGTGTTTTCATCCATTGCCGTTGGCACTCTTATTGCTGTTAGGGTGCCCCGGCTTTGGCCAGTGAGAGCTGCCTGAGGTGGCCTTCTCTGTTCTTTGGCCACATGTCCACATCTCTGATGTCACACCAGAGGCAGGGAGCTGTGGGTGGCTGAGCCTCCAGACAGAGTCCACCATGGGCTGCGAGGCTGCATTTCTTCAAGAAACCGTGGTCCCTTTAGTAGGAGATGGAATTGGGCACCACAGCTTGGGGCCGAGGATGCTCATTACTCCTGGATTGGTTACGGTTTCTGGACCTTTTCAGCAGACAACGGGTTTTGTTGTTGTTTGTTTTCAATATAATCTATTGTCAATTCACACTGATTCCTAATTCAAAATTAAGATTATAAAATAATTTAATTCTTTGATTTTACGTCTGTATGTTTTCTCTTCTTCTGTTCCTAGGTATGTGTACATAATCATTTGCTTGGTTTTCCTGTTTTATTTATACACAACACATATAAAGGTTTAAAATGACTCTGCCGATATTATTATACTCATATCTCACAATATGAGTACTGAGAATAACTGAAGATATTCTGTCTTTGGGGTTTATTTCACTAGGGAAATATAGTCAAATTATTAAGTTTCAAGTTCTCTCTGTTTTTGCTACCGACTCGATATATAATTGGTTTTGTTCTGCTTTTAATTTTTGGATATTTTACAAGTTAATATTAGGTTATAATTAGGTAAACTATGTGATTCCGGAGCCAAATAAGGTATAGTCATAGTTTCATTTTGTATTACATTACTCCCTAAACAATATGATATAGCAGCTATTTAAATAGCATTTACCTTGTATTGGGTATTTTAAGTCACCTAGAGATGATTTAAAGTATACTGAGGATGTGCATAGGTAATTCATAGTAGATAATACTGTACCATTTTGCGTAGGGGACTTGAACATCCCCTGTCCCCACATGCACAGCCTCCCCCATTATCAACATCGCCCACCACGTTGGTGCATTTGTTACCATGAATGAACCTACATTGACAGGTCTTATCACTGAGAGTCCATGGTTTATGTTAGGGTTTACTCTTGGTGTTGTGCATTTCATGGGTTTGGACAAATGTATGATAATACTTATTGCTTTTAATGTAAGCAATTGCAGACATACATATAGTTGTGTATTTTTAAAATTTTTCTCATTTTTAAAAATAAACAATAACATACTCTACACATCTTCCCCAAACTAGAGTTCTAAGTTTGTCTCTTAATTATGAAGCATATTGTAACTTAAGTTAATCATGATGTTGAGTCAAATTGAATGTGCCTGTTTGTTCTGTTATTTTGGAAGGGGTAATTATAGCAACTGCTGCCTAAATATTTTAATCGTATGCCAAGATAGTAGAAAATACATGAATATTCCTGCCTTGATTTTGTTGTTCGTGTAATTTAGATGTATTCTAGTTCAGGGGTTCTCAGCTGGGTTGGTTCTATCCCTCAAGGGGTGTTTAGCACTGTCTAGAGACATTTCTTATTGCCCCCACTTGAGGGACACTGGAGCTTGCTGCTAAATGTCCTTCCCTGCCTGGACAGCCCCTAACAAAGGATTACCCATCCCCAGATGCCACAGTGACAACCCTGCCCAACTCTAACTAGGCAATTTGAGAGCCTGGGTCCCTCCCTCCAGACACCTCCCTTCCGGCCTGTCTCCCTTCCTCTTCCATTTCTCTCTCTTCTTTTTTGGTAAAACTACATATTTACATTTAGGACTTTAGGAAAACATCAATCATTCAAAATGAAAAGACACAAGAACACATCAGTGGTGTGTTCTTTACCAAGCTTGTATAAAAAATAGTTTAGCCCTCCCGAGCTCTGTTGTAGTTTACCCTGGTATAAATCATACGTGCAACCAAGTATTTTTTTTTTTTGGAAAGCTAATTCTGCTTTATTACAGGTTGCAGGAAAACAGGCTTCTTTGATAGGTGTGTGCACGTGAAATGCCAACTGCATGGTTTAGAGTGACTCAACCTGGTTGATCATGAGTTGGTAGCATTCTAGGCACTGTGGCGCCAGCCACGGTTGGTTTGGTATATTCTCTATGTGAAAAACGGTCATTCAAAGGCACATGTGAGTGTAGGTGTTTGGTGGGGAGGTGGGCAGCTTTGCAGCTGCTGCTCTTGTGAAGTTTGTCACTCTTGACCTACAGAAGAACTCTGGGGGTTTGTGTAAATTTTTCTTATCTTCCTGTTGTATCCCTTTACTCTCTTCTGAAATACAGCCATGCACCACATAAAGACGTTTCAGTCAACGAGGGACCACATATCCAATGGTGGACCCGTAAGATTCATTGGCCTAGTGACGTCTTGGCCATCTTAGATTGTGTAAGCACACTTTATGATGTTCATCTAACTACGGAATCGCCTAAGGACACATTTCTCAGATCTCGTCCCCATTAAGTGGCATGTGACTGTACTCAATTTCAACTAAACCAAGGAGTAAATAATTCGACCTTTTTGCCCTTGTAAGGGTCATATATGTAAATACAGGTGAATAGGGGGCACGTTCCTTTTTCTTGTGGGGAGTGTGCTGGGGTATCTGCGTTGCACTTGGGTGCAGAGAGGGGCTCCGGCGACGTGAGCACGTGGCTGGAACCACAGGTGTTCAGAGAGGGTGTGTCTGGTCTTTGAAGCTGAATGGCTTCAGAGCGAAGTTTCCCCTTTGCATTTGGTGGTGAAGAAGAGTATGTAGTATCTGGGTGTTACCCCAGCAGAGCTCAGGATCACCTCTCGTTGCCCCCTTGGACCGCCCCACACTTCTACCAGGTGAAGGAAACAAACTGGAAACAAAAGCAATCGGCCGCTCTCTTTGACACAAGTAAATGCGATCCAAGTTTGCTTCCATGGAAAGCAGTTGTCTGTAATTAGCATAGTTAATAGACATCAGTGGTGACCGCTCATAGGTTTGTCCACTCTCCTGGGAGTTGGTTTTACAGGACAAATTTTATGAAGCATTTGGCCCGGAAGCTTCACTTCTCCGTTGGCGGGGTGAATGTGTGCTATGAAGATGGTCACAAGGTAGTCTTTCAGAAGTGGATTGAGTCATCAAAACCCATCTTTAATTTTGACTTTATGCCTCTGAGACATTAAACTTTATTACCCCTTTTAGACCTTCCACTCGCAGCTTATACCATCGACCTTTTTCTGTCAGCATCTTCCCTCACCCTCCAAGGGAAAAAAAATGACACTGCTTTCTAAGCCTTCTTGTCCACTCAAATTCAGGATCTTGGAGAAATCTCACCCCTGTTTTGGCCCCTATACTATTTTTTATTTTTTGAGGGAGCCTTTAAATACTGATTGGATTCTGAGGCTCTGATTGATTTTTCTACACAGGAAATAAAAACCAGTTTGTACTGTTTTTGGGTGATGAGTGTTCACATCACTCTTCTTGATAAGGAGGGGGCCGCCAGCCCTGCAGTTCCATATGGAGTATGGAATTTGCAAGGGCAAATTCCAGGCCTTTCCAAGGAAAAAAAGAGTTGGCGTGGCCACGAGGCAAGCTGCCAGGCTGCACGGGAGTTCTTCAGTGTTCTCCACATGCGTGAGGGAATCTCTCTCGATAGCCCCGCAGGGTCAAGATGGGTGGGGAGGAGCGGGCCCTCCTCTTGTTGCCCTGGGGAGAGCTGTGTACTGGCAGTGTTGGTGAGAAGTCATTCTGCATAAGTCATAACCAAGATGGAGTCATCGTGATTCTGCCCCAGTGAAGCTTAGCGAGCGGATGCAGCATCTTTCTTAACCATGACCACTAAAAAAAAAAAAAAGCACCCATGCAGAGGCCTCCTGTCAGCCTCTCCTGCCCCCGGAAACAAGGTGCGCCAAGGAAAGAAGACCACTGGGTAAACTTAGCACTCACAGGCTCTTCCTGTAATTTGGGGTGGACTCTGTTAATTTGTGGTTTTGCTACTTTTTTAAGCTCTTGGAACTACCTGCAGATTTTTAGGCGGTTTCATCATCTTAAGGAAGGCCTGACTGTAGGCTGATGGGCTGTATCAATCTGATGCAGTTCATTTCCCAGGAGAACAAAATTGTAACTGCATTTTCATTAATTTACGGTTTTGATCCATCTATTCCAGAGCCAGTATTAAATTATCTCCTACCTCCAGAAGATGTGTTTTTGAATATAAGTATCTACAGGATTTAATATTCTGTGCAAGGAGTAGGAACTAGTGGTAGTGTGTTGTAAGATTTGATTTTTTATTTCTGTCTACTGTGGTTATTTTATTGAAAAATTTTATATGAAAGAGTAACACATAATTTTTTGTTTGTTTATTTTTGTTGTTGTTGTTTTGTTCTTTTTTGTTTTTTTGCCTTCCTCCTATCCCCAGCACCCAGAGGCAGGAGGCATGCCTCATGGTTTCTTCTGTGTATATCCAGAATGTTCTGGAAACATCATCTAAATACTAAGTTACCTGAGACATGTTGTCTTTACCAGTGCACTCCCTTTTTCTTTTAATAAAATACAGCTATCTATCCACCAAAGCCTAGCTTTAAAAATAGGTAAAATTACTGAATGGTACACCTTTTCAAGTGGCAAATTTTTATGGTGCGTAAATTATATTTCAGTTTAATAAAAAAGCAACCTTAGAGTTTGCAGACTGGTTTAGAGAGAAGAAATAAATATTTTTAAAAAATCATCTTTATATCATCAGCTGTGAATAGCGAGGCTCCCGGAAGATCTGTGTAGCTTGGAGTAAAAAATTATTTTTATGGATTCTTTAGATGGGGAGCCTGGGGTAAACCCACTAAAGTTACGGTAATTAAATTCATATGGGTAATGAATCTCAGCGTAATGAGAATAAACTGGGGGCATAGACTTTGAAGCTGTTTAACCAGGCAGCAAAGTAGTTGTTCTATTTTTTCACAGATAAATATACTTGGAAAAAATAATACAGAGTGTGTTCTTAACCTTATTTTTCTGAGTTAATATATCTTTGAGATCTTTCCTATTTAGAACATAGAAAGATTCTTTCTGTTTTACAAGTGAATAGTATTTCAGTATGTAGATATAATTTGTTTAACTGTTTACCTGCTAATGGACCTTTTTCGTTTCGATCTGTCCTGCCAAGTTGCCCTCTCTGGCGTTGTGCAGTTTTGCTCCTCCATCTTCTGCGTAGGAGATCTGCCTCCCATAACCTTGACAGTACAGTGTTCTATCACTCTTAACATTTTTGTTCCCTTTTTAACTTTTAATTTTGAAATAAATTTAGACATGAAAAAAGTTGGAAGAACAATGCACAGAATTCCTGTCTACCCCTGGCCCCCCACTTTCTCAAATGTCAACATCTTCAGTAACCGGCTGTTAAAATCAGGAGGTTAACCTTGATGCAGTGCTGTTATTTATCAGGACACTGTCTCATGTCTGCCGGTCTGGTGGATGAAGAAGTGATGTCTTAGAGTTAGTTTACATCCCTTTTATCACAAGTGAAGTCCACCTTCTCTTGTGTTTGAAAACCAGATATTTTCTTTCTCTGTTTTCCTTTGCCCATCGTTTTCTTGGCTTTCTGGTCTTTTCTTGTCATCAATTTTCAGGAGCCCTGACTCTATCAGGAAGACTGTCCTTTGTGTCATAATTTGAAAATATTTTTTCCTGGCTTTTATTTATTTTTTGAATCTGCCTGTGAAGTATTTTGCCATGTGGAAAAAAATGTTTTGTATTTATATAGTTGAATCCATCTATCTTGGTTTTGGAGTTTTGAGATATAGACTACATTTTTTTTTCTTCTAGGTCATAAAGGATGTCTTCCATATATCCTTGTGTATTTTTATTTTTTTCACTGTAAATTGTAGATGCTTTTAAATTTATCCTGTTGTAGGGTGTGCAGAATGGCTCCATCTTCCAGGTGACTGACAGAGTATCCCATTGCCATTCATTGGACATTTGTCTCATCCCCAGTAACTGGAGTTAGCAGCCTTTCTCACATACTAAATCCAAGGTATACTTGGTCTGATTCCCGTATTCCTATTTCCTGATGTTTCATTAGCCTGTCTCCTTATATGACACACCAAACTTGAACTGGTGAATTCTTTGAAAACTTTCTGTGATTTTAAAGCATGTAAACAGAACTGAATACCACTACATCAAAGGTTGGGGGAAAAAATTGTATCAGCCCTTTGTATAGTCAGGTTCCCCATTCTTGGATTCAGCCGACCTCAATTCAACAAGCTCAGATGAAAAATACTTGGAAAAGTAATTGCGTCTGTACTGAACATATATGGACTTATTTTTCTTGTCTTATTCCCTAAATAATATAATAGTCATTTACATAGTATTAGGTGTTATATGTCACCTAGAGATAATTTAAAGTAAACAGAAGTATGTGTGTAGGTTTTATGCAAGTTCTATACTCCTTTATATGAGAGATTTGAGCATCAACAGATTTTGGTATCTACTGGAGGTCCTGGAACCAGTCACCTGCGGATACTGCATGACAACTGTATGCACTATGATTACATAAAAGTAAACAAGGCATAGGAGCAGCCCTGAGTGTTTCTCTCATGGAAGAAGACACCTGGTTCCCTCCACCTCAAGTCTGAAAGTGGGTCAGACATATCCACTGCAACAAGCCACTGGTCCCTCCCTGGGCTGCCTGCCCTCCACCATCTTGCCGCTGTGCTCTTGACTATAGGAGGCAGGTGAAGGAGGCCTGGGGAAATTCTGTGGATGTAGTAATGATACAATTTTTTTTTTTCAGAGAGTAAAAAACCCCCACATTTTAGAAAGTGTCTAAAAATTCCCTGAAGTTTTCTTTTTTGTAAGTCCAGTTTCTGGTCATGTGGAATCCTCGCATTTGGAAACACTGTCCTTCTGAAGTTTTAGATCCCCTGACACCAGCATTTGACAGAACTCATCACGTGATATTTCCACCTCAGCGTGTGCTCTGTGGGCGGGAAGGGCCAGTGCTGCTCGTCACCCTGGCTGCGCTATGGCCCCTCTTGGTCTCCAGGCTGAGCACAAGGGGCGGCAAGCACAGATCAAAGCCACAGGCTCCAAATTCTGACTGTGCATGTTACTCTCTCTCTGCCTTGTGACTGTCACCTGTCACCTAACTTCTCTGTTGTGACTGGGGGTGACAGGCATCATCTTGTTAGGATCGAATGGATACCACCTGACAAGTACTTACCCTCACTGGTGGCACCCACGGTACACCCAGCACGTGATTGCCTTTGTCATTAGGTAGGATACTCCCAGGCATACCGTTCCTCAGCTTTAAACTTGATCACGGAAGGCAAAGGAAAATAGGGTACACCATAGCCCCCTCTGTTCTGCAGAGGATGTGTTCCAGTTCCCCCAGTGGACACCTGAAACTGGATAGTACCGAATTCTATATATGTTTTATTCCTGTACATACATACCTGTGTAAAATTTAGCTTATAAGTTAGGCATAGAAAAAGATTAACAATGACTAAGCTGGGCGTGGTGGCACGTGTCTGTAATCCCAGTACTTGGGAGGCTGAGACAGGAGGATCACAGGTTCGAGGACAGCCTCAGCAAGTAGTGAGACTCTCATCAACCTAGTGAGACCCCGTTTCAAAATAAAACTAAAATAGGGCTGGGGGTGTAACTCAGAGGTAGAATGTCCCTGGGTTTAATCCCCAGTACCGCAAAAAAAGAAGAAAAAAACCCCAACAATGACTAATAATAAAGTAGAACAGTTATTACCATATGCTATAATTAAACTTATGCGAATGTGATCTATCTCTTGAAAGAGTCAAGGTGCATATTAATATTTTTACACTACGGCTAATCGTGTGTGACTGGTACCACAGAAAGCAAAACCACAGATAAAGGGGGGGGGACACTGTAGTTGAGGTCACGCGAGGGAGTGGCATGCGTGCACGTGATCAGCAGATAGAAGGCTGAAATCCAGCAGAGGCAGGGTAAGCCTCAGAGCTCTAAGATCCAAGGAAAACATGTGCTTTCTGTTTTTGATCTGTTTGAGATAGATGGGTCGAGACAGTAGGTTTGGTGCTTGGGATCTGATATGATCAGCTACAGGAATGTGATTGATCCACTTTAGGTACATCTGGGGTTTTGTTGTTGGTTTTTTTTTTTTTTTTGGTCAAAAAGAGTAATCGTAGCTGGGCATTGTGCCACACGCCTGTAATCCCAGTACTTGGGAGGCTGAGACAGGAGGATTGCAGGCTCTAGACCAGCCTCAGCAACTTAGCAAGACTCTTGGCAACCTAGTGAGACACTGTTTCAGAACATCAATC
Source organism: Glis glis (assembly GCA_004027185.1). Classification (NCBI taxonomy): domain Eukaryota; kingdom Metazoa; phylum Chordata; class Mammalia; order Rodentia; family Gliridae; genus Glis; species Glis glis. The sequence continues at coordinate 30,682 of PVJS01012373.1, read as the reverse complement.
AATCAATCAGTCAATCAATCAATCAATCAATAAGTGGCTGGGGGTGTAACTCAGAGGTAGAAAGCCCCGGTGTTTGATACCCAGTACCACATGCACACATGCACACACACACACACACACACACACACACACACACACAAAGAGTAATCTTCAAAGTAGAGCACATACAACAAGTTTGAAGAAGGATTGAAGTTCACCTTGGGGCAGAGGCAGTAGGAGGGCGCCTTGCTTCTTTGCATTCAAAGGACTGTGTGCATTTCAAGGTGGAGGGCCACATTCCTGTTCATATTCTTTGGCCTTGAAGGAAGGAAGCGCTGCAAGATTGGAACTGTGCAAGCGGTCTAATTTTCCAAATGGAGGAAAGGGCAGGATCAAGGCAGGAGACGCCTGGCAGGTTATAAATAGAGATAACGGTGGGGACGGCAGCATGGCGTGGTTTCCGCGGGGTGTCTGGATGAAGTGGGGGTCTCTTCTGTGTGGCAGTCTGTAGTGTGGACACGCCTTCTTACCATGGTCACTCCCTTCTGGCCTCGGTCACTCCTCAGTTACCTCTGGACCATCCTCTCCCTGGGACAAGGACTAAACTGCAATCGTCATCTCCCAGGCCACCATCACTTGTCAGTCTCTGAGACCTTCCGCCCCAACCTTTATATCTGTTGACCTGTTCACTGGACAGTTTTTCCCCCTTTTAAAACTTGCATTATTTATATAAAAACAATAGGTAGCATTAACAGTAAAAGAGAAAGACTAAGGTTCACAGCATGGGAGAGACCTTTGGGGCCAGCTATGGTGGAGCAGAGGGAGGAAAAGGGGCGGCCTGTGGCACGAAGAAAATAGAGGGAGCGTCACTGGCACATGGAGGGAAGAGGTGTGTCTGAGCTGCACCCCCACTGTCCAGTTATCTCTGATAACAGCCCTGTGGCTTGCTCTCGGTTCCTTGGGGGCCCAGCTCAAGGGTTTGGTGTGTGGAGGCAGGGTTGCCTTCAGCCAAGTCCCCCTTTATAAGGAGAAGCATTTCTGCATCCAGTTGGGAGAACAGGGGCTTTTCCCTTTGAGTACCTACTGTACACAACTTTGCTAGGTACTTATTCAGTGAATGCAACAAATGTGCAAGGTAATCTCTTCTTTTTATCCTCCCATTTCACAGGGGAGAAGACGGAGCTTTCGAGCTCAGTTTTAAACTGATTTGGGAATAAGTCAGGAATATGGAGCTGGCATTTAATTCCAAAGCTAACGGTTGTTCACCGTGTCAGGCAACAACGGGCCTGTCTCCCTGTGCGGAGGACGGTTGTGCACATGGGTAGAGGTTGAGCGGCCATACCCACAGAGTCTCATGTGTTAAGTTTACTCTTCTTTGAAGACCGTCTCAGGTGCCTACTAACCTTGGCCGTGATTTGTACAGCAGCTTGGATGAAGACCCGGAAACCCGCTCACCAGTTGTGCAGATGCTGAATGAGTGGAGCGGTGGGGGTCAGCCGTGCGTGAGTCAGAGCCTAGCTCTCTCAAGAAGCTGAATGATGGACTGAAACTGACAGATGGAGTGGCACGGGAAGATGTGCGGTGCACAGGCCCTCTGCTTCCACTCAGAGACCACTCGCCCAAGTGTAGTGAGAGAGGCTAGGCCCGCTGTGGGTGGTGATGCAGTGTCGGGTAGCATTAATGCGCCGTGATCATCAACGTATCCATCTCCTGTGGTGGGCATCCCTGTGTGATTCCGTGCATCACACACACACAGGCCACAGACGCTGACTGATAACGTCCCCTGTTTGGACACCCACCACCCAATTGTCTGCCTTGTCTGCTTCGTTGGGGATGAGGTGGGCACCAGTCTTGACGATCAGGTATCTCACACCCTGTTCCCTGCTAGTAGGGGTTCAATACATACTCGAATTAATTACCTTGACATTCTATCTAGAATAGTGTTGGGATGGTGACATTTAATTTGTCGGTTATCAAATTAGGAAGGTTTTGCTAGTCCTAAGAGATGTCACAGTTTCTTTCACTTCGAGGGTTATCCTCAGGAAAGGGAAATTAGACTTAGTTCTACTGTAGTCTAAGTTTTTTATTTAACATGATTGTGTGAGTGCCAACACTCATTTCGCTTATTTGCTTGTTTTAAGGCAGATATTTTGAATAGCGCCCATCTGTTTTAGAAGTTGACTAGAAAAATTTAGCTGATTGTTTTAAATGTACAGGTGCATATTCTTATTCTGAAGAAAATAAAACAGCCCTACTGTGTGGTCTCATACTTGACTTTGACCCCCATCAGCCTGAGCTCCTTAAAAAGGGCAGTGTCTATGCTGTGCAGCTTTAAGTACAACATTTGCAGGTCGAAGATGTGCTGCATATTTTCATGGAATAAGTACAACTATTGCTTAATTCTACCAGCAAGGTGTGACCGATGTTGGCCCGAAGTAAACCTAGTTTCCAAGGTTAAGTAGCAGCCTCAACTTCATATAGCTAGAAAGATATGACACAGGATTTGTATCTGGCTTAAAATCATGTCCTATGGCCTCTGCATCATGTGCAAAACATTGCCAGCTCTATTACCTGGCTTAGTCTTTTTGATAGCCATTGCATTCACATTATGAGGGTTTAGAGAATAAGGGTTTCTTGAATTGACCTTTGTTCATTTTCTCTTCTTTTCTCTGAAGTCGTGGTTCTTAACCAAGGCTGGGCATCATAACTATCTAAGAGCTTTAAGAAACTGCAGATACTCTAATTCTGTGTCAGGCAGGATCATGGGAGGAATAGGCCAGAGGCCTTTGTTTCTAGAATACGTGGCTAGAACACTCATGGTTTTTGGTATTGTACATAACCTGCAGATACTCTGTGTTTTATGAGTTGTGAATTGAGTTGTGATCACAAAGAGAAGGAGTAATTTTAACTCATTAGTGGCGTCTCTCCCATCCCTCTGCCTCTCCCTGGGGTTTTTGGCTTTGTTCGCACATTTTATGGGACAGATTATATACATAGCAGCAGTGGGGAATGTCAGGATTTACTGATTTCACGGGTGTACTCTGTAAAGCATCGATGGAGTAAAATCATGGATTCAGAGAAAGCTTGGCCGTGTTTCCTCGGTGTACAAAGTTGCACTGTGGAGCTGAAGTTGATCATTTCAAAATGTGTGTGAGAGAATGGCCAAAGCTTTTTATTCACACTTAACACTCGCTGAGGATTATCTGGGAAGACCTGGCTGGACAAGGAAATGGGTTTGACTTTCTGCCAGATGGTCACCGAAACGTCTTTTCTTTCTTTGTGCCCAGTTACAAGGCTAGACATGTAGATTTCCCTGCTCTTTTCTTGTTTCAGCTTTGAAAGTGCTTACATAGCTAATCTGGCCTTAGTGATTATTTCCACTTCGAGCTCTGCGGGTGGCTCTTTGGGGATATTTAGACAGAAATGGCTTAATTGGATTTCAGCCCAGACACAGTTTTTGAATGGCTTTCTGGATGGCATGAATTGGGCAGTGCTATAGGAAGTCATGTACGTGTTTTGAGCTTTAGAACTTAGCAGTACCCTTCGATTCAGTCCCTCTCATTGGCTCATTGCTAATTCAATTCATAACTGAAATACTGCAGAAAAATAAATGTCGAGGCCTGAAGTTAAGGAATATGGTTTGTAAGTGGAACCCTCACTTGGTTTAGGCATGATTACTTATTATCTATATTTAAGGCTCCATGTTGATATTCATGGTCTGGTTCAAATTTGCAGTTATATAAAGGATTCTAGGTCTCTTGGATTGGAATTTGAGAAAAGAGGATGTAGAGCCTAATATGGCACTAACTCCTGCAGGGTGTTGGGCAATTACAGTAGATCTGATGGATATAATTGAGGGAGGGTAAGTTTATTGACTGGTAACTGGGGGATAAGAGTCATTTTATCCAGCGCCTGTCATGTGCCTCCCCATAGGGATACGGCATGGGAAAAGTGGAGGTCCCTTCCTAGAGGCTCCTCCTATCTGGATAGTTGTGTAAATGACAGTCTATGATCTTTTTAAAATCGTGCTTTCTACAGGGAGTGGAGGTCAGTTGCACAGAAGAGAGCATGTGTGAGTTCACTCTTGAACCCTAAGTTGAATGTGTCTGGACAATGCCACTGGAGGGGCAGTGATGTTCCCCGGAGAGGAAAGAAGCAGACCCAAAGGCACAAGGTGTAAAAGGCTTTAGCATTGGGGAGGATGTGGGTGAACGTACTTTGAAAATTTCAGGAATATTTTAAAACAGCTAAGAATACTTCAAAAGCACAACAGTATTAAAATTTCATTTTTTTTTTTTTTGCGGTACCGGGATTGAACACAGGGGCGTTCTACCTCCGCGCTACACCCCCAGCTCTATTTTTTTATACTTTATTTTGAAACCGGGTCTCACGAAGTTGCGGAGGGCCTCACTAAGGAGAGAGAGAGAGAGAGAGAGAGAGAGAGAGCTGAGGCTGGCCGCGAACCCGGATCCTCTGGTCTCCGCCTCCCAAAGTACTGGGATTACAAGCATGGGCCACCACGCCCGGCCTCAGTATTAAAATTTCTATTCAAAGTCGGGTGTGGTGGTCCATGCCTGTAATCCCAGTACTTGGGAGGCTGAGACAGGAAGATCACAGGTATCAGGGCCAGCCTCAGCAACTTAGCTAGGCCTTCAGCAATTTAGTGAGACCCTGTTTCAAAATTAAAAAATAAAATAAAATCAGGCTGGGGGTGTAGCTCAGAGGTAGAATACCCCTGGGTTCATCCCCAGTATCACCCCCCCAAAATCATACTCAATTGGAATAATTATAAATATATAAAAGTTAAATTTTTGTGACAGCCTTTTCAAATTTTATTTTTAAATTAAAATAAATGTAAATTAGATCTGCAGAATTTACCTTTTAATGACATTTTGTACCCATTGACCCAAATCCCCTTGTTTCCCTTGCCCTGAAGTCACTGGAAGCCAGCTTTCCATACTCTTTTCCTCTGAGTTCAGCTTCTCCACATATAAGTGAGATCATATAGTATTTGTTTTTCTCTGTTTGACTTATTTCACTTAGCATAGTATTCTGTAGTTTCATCCATGTCATAGTAAATGGCAAGATTTTCTTCTTTTTTTAGCATTGAATAATATTCCAGTGTATGTGTACATGTGATTATTTTTGTTGTTCATTCATCCATCAGTGGGCACTTAGGTTGTGTCTGTATCTTCATTACCCTTTTTTAAAATGGAAAAATTTTAATTTTCTTTTCATTCCACATTTTGTGGGACCTTATGGAATACATTACAGAGTACTATACTAATTGGAATATGTTTATGGCCTACTGTACTATCTGAGAATTACCTCTACTCAACAATAGGGAAACAAATCGAGTTGATTCGATACTTATCAGAAGTGGAAGAGGATAATGTACAGTGAGATTTTTTCCTCAAAAGCTTCTTAGAAGCAAATCCATTCCATAGGAGCTTTCTCAGTTACCTGTACTTTATAAAATTAAAAAAATATAAACAACTTTCTAACAAAATTTTCCTAACCTTTGCTCCAGAGTCGGGCTGTTCTCCACACTCCCAGCAACTTTCAGATGCCAAAGGTCAACTGGCCATGTTAACTTTGTGGTGGCATATTATGGTGGAAGCATGGAGCAGAGCAAAACCTCTTACCTCCTGGCCAGGACATGAAGAGAAAAAGAGGAAGGGGCCCAGGTCCCACCTTCCCTTCAAGGCCACACCCCCAGTTACCTAAAGACCTCCCCCTAGGCCCCACCTCTTCAAGGGTCCACCACATTCCAATAGCACAAAGCTGGGGTCCAAGCCTTTAACACAGGGCCCTTTGGGGGACACTGAAGATACAAACCATAGCAACCAGTGATATAATCTGGAACAAAGGTAGTGTCTGAGCAACACTTTGAATCCTGGAATATTAGAATCTTTATCAGCCCCTTTACCCACACATAGCTGGGAACACAGCAGCTTAATCCCGAATTAATGAGAGCCCAGGCTCTAACTTGAACAGCTGTCCCTGGGTGTTTCCCTCCTGGGATGCGTGTGTGTGTGAATAGCAGCCTGCATAGATTTCACGTTTGTCTCTCTAAAATTAATATGTGTTTCTAAGATAACGCCCAGGTGCTCTTTGAAGGACAGAGGGAATAAAGGTTCTGCTGTTTCTCATTTGATTAACTCTGAGCTATGGGGAAACCTTCATATTTGTATAAGAACCTTTGTAAAATGTTCTTTGCAGAAAAAACAAACAACTTTTTTGGGGGGTGTACTGGAGAATTAACTCAGGGGCATTCTACCTCAGAGCCACACCTCCAGCCCTATTTTCCTATTTGGGGTCTCGCTAAGTTGCTGAGACCCTCGCTAAATTGCTGAGGCTGGCTTAGAACCTGTGATTCTCCTGTCTCAGCCTCCCTAGTACTGGAATTCCAGGTGTGTGCCACCATGCCCAGCTGCACAACTTTTCTTTCATAGAAAAAACATAGAGGAGAAATTGTTTAGTGACATAGAGCTAATATTGACACATAATTTGACTTAAATATAAAGTGATGTTATGTTTCTCAGGGTCATTTGTGGACATAAAATGCCACCTTTCCGGGTGCTATGAGATTTCCCTTCTGTGACACTCGCCTGCTTGGTTGGGGGAGTAGCATCCAGCTACCCTCAAACTCCTGCATAGACTCGTGTGCCCCATAGATGGTTATTTTGTTAAACCATTTTCATAAAAACAGAACATTGACATTGTTCAGTGCTTAAGATTATTGTATAGCCTTTAGCCTGAAGTTTCATGTAGCTTTTCCAGTCAGAAAAATACAGTGAGCTTTTCCTTACTTCCAGAAGCTGTGGGCAAAAGGACCATGCCCTCCACCCTATGGCAAACCCCATTTGAGGATGGGAGCTGGGGAAAAGGCTGAGGAGGTGGGCCGGGCTTGCTCATATATTAGCAGCTCAGATTTGGTTGTTCCGTGTATTAAATCGCCGATGAATTGGGCTGAGTTTCTAGTACGCAATCAGAGCTGGGCCCCTGCTCTTGAGAAATTGAGATTTTCCCATATTAGGAGTTTCTAGCTGCAACCTCCAATTTCCTAGAAGTGTCAGGGATGGGAAGCAGAACACACCTGTACCGCAGCACAGATCACCTGGATTCTTCAACACATCGTCATTAAAATAAAATAGATTTAAAATGACTTAACAGACATACAACAAATTGGAATTTGTGGACATGATTTGGATCTTGAGTCAAATAAACCGGTTATCAAAAAGACATTTATGACACAGTTGGGAAAATTGAGATACTAACTAGATAGATTTATTTATTTATTTATCTATTTATTGTGGTACTAGGGATTGAACCCAGGGGCATTCTACCTCTGAGCTACACCCCTAGCCCTATTTTTTTATTCTTTATTTTCAAACAGGGTCTCACTAAGTTGCGGAGGACCTCACTAAGTAGCTGAGGCTGGCTGCGAACCCGGATCCTCTGGTCTCAGCCTCCCAAGTACTGGGATTACAAAGCGTATATTAAGGAATTAATAATTATTTTTGATGTGATAGTAGAGTTGTACTTATCTGTTGAGGATATGCACTGAAGTGGTGTCAACAGACTGGATTTTGCTTGTGATTTGCTTTAAAGTCATCTGGTGAGACTGGGGTGTGTTGCCTGTAATTGTTGAGGCTAGGTGACAGTGTATATGTGGATGTGACATATGTTGTGTCTTCTTTTGCATATAAACATTGCTGTTACAGTGGGAAATACCATGGTTGTGGTACCGGTGATGGATGCTACCCCAGGGCTTTGCACCAGGAGGGAAGGCCAGAAGAATCAATGTTATGTTGTGGACCCTGGAGTGACTACATTCACAGCGGTTTTTGGAAAATGAATAGGTGTTGGAAACTGGAGAATCTGTTCCTTCTTGTGTATGGAAGGAGGGAGAAGGAGATGCCCTGGTGTGGGTTGTGTGGTGGTTTTGACACTGGATTCCCCATTTGTTCATTCTTGCATTATCTCATGAAATGTTTTAAAGTTCCTTATTATAGCCAGGTACCGTGGCATGCACCAGTAATTCTGTTACTTGGGAGACTGAGACCGGAGGATCGCAGGTTTGAGGCCAGCCTTAGCAACTTAGAGAGACTTTGTTTCATATAGAAAAAACAGGGCTAGGGGTATAGCTCGGAGATAGAATGCCCCCAGGTTCAATCCCCAGTACCAACAACAACAAAAAAATGAAGTTCTTATTGTATGTGTCCTATGTCATGAGACTTCATGGTTGACAGTCTCATGAAATACTCGGCTTCCATAATGTGTTACAAGTTGGGGGTGGGGAGCTTGTACAACAGGCGCCTAGTCTCTAGAGGTTCAGGAGGTTGGAAGTCCAAGATCAAGGTGTCAGCAGGGTTGCTTTTACTTCTGGGGCTTCTCTCCTTGGCTCATGGATGGTCCCTGTTCTTGCTGTGTCTCCATGCCATCCTTCCTCTTTTTTTTTCTCTCTTTCTCCCTTTTTTTTTTTTTCAGTAGTAGGGACACACTCCTGGCGTCTCTTCCTCTGCTTAGAAGGACTTCAGTCCTATTGGATTTGGGCTGTACCCTAACTGCTACATTTTGACTTAGTCATCTCTTTAAAGACTGTCCAAATTCAGTCACATTTTGTAGTGCCGGAGGTTGGGACCTCAACTTAAGAGTTTTGGAGGGAGCCTGGTTCATCATTGCAGATGGAACCTGCAAACCTTTTCAGTAGTAATTGCTATCAGGTGCTAAGGGAACCCAGAGGGAACATTGCTTAACTGACCCTGAAGCCCCGTGGGATGTCCTCCCAGAGGAGGGGCTTTGGAAGGGTGCTTTAAAAAGGCGGGCTTTTCCCCTGGCCCCTGAGCGCTGCCTGCTGTAGAAGGAGCTCCTAACAGCAGGGGAGAGAGGGCTTTCCAGACAGGGCGGAGGCTGCTCTGCCTAGTGGTAGAGTCTCACAGGGTGATAGGACAAGGGACCCAGAGGAGGGGCCAACGTTGAGGACTAGCTCAGTGATGGATGGCGGTGACTAGAGGGAAGGGAAAGGAAAGAGCAGGCCGCCCCACACCCCTGCCCGAATGTGTTCACCCTGCTGAGAGAGGGTGCAGGGAGGGCAATGCAGGGAAGAGTGGGATTTTATCTCATAGCTCTCTTCCCTAGGTACCAAAGTGAAACACACTGTAAAAAGTTCAGGAATTAATAAAGTTGGAAAGTAATGGAACACTTTTCACCCCTGATTTCACTTCCTAAATGAATATATCACTTGTGACCACTGTGAAGAATAGCTTATGCCTGATCTCCTGACCTGCTTTTGAAGATTCTGTTGGGGGGAAATAAAAAGTTGTGTGTGTGTGTGTGTGTGTGTGTGTGTGTGTGTGTGAGAGAGAGAGAGAGAGAGAGAGAGAGAGAGAGAGAGAGAGAGAACGAGCATACATGTGCACACGCAAGCATGTGGAGTGTTCGGAACATGCGAAGGACGGGCTTTGTTCCCTGACCTCACACCATTGTTGACCTTGGCCGTTTCCCTCATTCTTTCAATCCTTTACCATCAAAGGTAAGGGACCCCTAAGTCAGAACTGCTGACATGTATTCATAGAAGAAACCTTTCGGATCACCCAGTACACCTAAATTTTACTCTCAGATAAGAATCCATTGTCCCTCATCCCTCCCTCCCCTCCCTCTTTGAAAAAAAGCGTTTTGCACAGTTGTTATTCACAGGTGCCTTTTAGTATTTACAGTTTATTTTTGCCAGCCTGTTTTTATTGGTGTGGTAGCTACCTGGACAACGACTGAGCCCTGTGGGTTCTGATAAAGGAAGCTGGCAAAAATCTTAAATATGCTATCGGTGGTCAAGTTGTCTAGTTACATTACCAGGAGGTACAGCAAGGTTCTTATGTTGATTGGGAAAAGTAGGGCTTGGGCTTCCGTAAAGATCTTAGAGAAAACACCTTAGTAGACCTTCTGGAGGATAGAGTACTGTTGTGTTTAAGAGGCTAGCATTAAATAAGTAAACAAAAATCTTTGCAAACCATTAGAAATAGGATCACTAATCAAATTCCTATATGCTATAATTTTTAGATAGCAGACCATAACATTTAAATTAATATTAAGATTTGTTTTATGCCTTTATTGTTATTTTAGATAAGTCTGATTCTATTTTTGGCACCACGTGATCCATTTTTGATAGTTCTAAGGTCCCTTCTTGTGTGTCTCAAAGCTACAGAATTGGGGTTGAGGGTCCCATTGAGAGCTCAGGATTGTTGATGAGGGAGCAGAGGTGTTGGTGGCTGAGCCAGGCCTGCAGCCCCATCGTCCTGACCCCATGGCCTCATGGCCACTTTCTCATTATCTACAGTTGGCCCCTGGGTTGTAGTTTTGAAGGCAGATCATAATTCCAGATGCAGCTTAAAATCTGCCCTTCTTCCCCAGACACCCACCCAGCACAGGTGATGTCTCTGGCCGTGTAGAGAGCTAGACTGAGGGCTGGCTCTTCCTCTCATTTGTACAAGCAATTTCTAGTCAACCTGATAGTCAGCATTACTTCTTGGAATGTTATAATTCCAGACCAGTATAGAAAAATGGTATTTTTCCTTTTCAGGACAGCTTTGAGTTTAAATCCTGATTTCAGTGGGGCTACTTTGGACTTTTTTTGTTTTTGCTTTTATTTTTGTGTTTGGTGTTACTGGGGATTAAACCCAGGGGCATTCTACCTCCGAGCTACACCCCCAGCCCTATTTTTTATTCTTTCTTTTGAAACAGGGTCTCACTACGTTGCAGAGGGCCTCACTAAGTAGCTGAGACTGGCCGCAAACCCAGATCCTCCGGTCTTAGCCTCCCAAGTACTGAGATTACAAGCCTGCGCCCCCACGCCTGGCTTACTTTGGACTTTTGAAAATAGCTGATGGACTTGAGCCCTGTGCATGGGATAAGAGAGAGCTGAGGTCATCTCCTGGAAGCTTCTGAGTTTCACACTGATAAGCTGCCCAGTATCGGTCCACACGGGGCTGAACTTTAGCCAAACCAATCAAGGAGACTTGTGCTGCTTCATTCAGGGTCTGAAACCAGTGGCTTCCACTTGAATACAGTTTTCTTCCAGGCTATTCAGGAGGGATGAACTATAGCTAGTTCTGCCAACAGTCACCCAGACAGCCCTGGCCAGACCCTGGCACTTGGATTCATTCTGAATGGGATGGCTCCTTGCAGGTCACTGCTGTGAGCAACACCCAGGTGCTGCTCTGGCAGGCGTCTTGTCTGGGAGGAGGACGAGGGACAAGAGGAGGCCTTGGAGAAATTGGGAGCCAGTACTAACCATAGACTTTTATCTGTGTCTACTGACCAGGGGTCTGGGGTGGCTCTCTTGATGCGTAGGTTGAGCATCTCTCATCTGAAAACTTGAAACCTGAAATGCTCAGAAATCTGAAATATTTTGAGGTGGGTGCTCAAGACGTTTTGGATTTTGGAGCATTTTGCATTTTAGATTTTTTGGATCTGGAATGCTCACCTGGTAAAGGCTCTGTCAACTTTCCAAAACCCAAAAAACTCCAAAATCTGAAACATTTCTGATCCCAAGGATTTGGGACAAGGGAGTCTCGGCCTGTATAAGGTTTAGTTATGATACACACTTGGCTTTTTACTTAGTATGCATTACTTAACCTAGCAGGATAGACAAGACTTTTGGTGCACGGACATTGGAGACAAATAATACCTTTGAAAAGGAAGGTTGTGTGTGCCTTCCTGGGCTGGCTTCTTGACACAGGCCAACGCTGTCCCTGCTTGATTTGAGAGGTTGAAGTCGGCCTCCCAGGGTGGCAGATACTTCAGACAGATGGCAGCAACAGCCACTATTTGCTAGCTTTTCATAGTGATCTTTGCAAGGAGAAAGAGTTGCACCGCTGGCTTTCAACTCGGATAGTGCGTGTTCACATGCAGGCTGGGGGCTTCTGCAGGGCGGGCTCCTGAGCTGAGTGACACTGACCTCCCAGGACTGCAGTGAAGCATGGAAGGCTGGCATCGCTGTGAAGCCACAGTGAGTGTCACACAGGGCCAGTATACATTACTTTTCTCTCCTTGTTACTGAGTTCTGCCAGTCAGGGGAAAGAGAGGTGGGTCTCTTGAGCTTTCTAAAGGTGGCCTCTGCTACCTGGGTAATAGGCTGACTCTGAAGCAGGTAGAATCATAATATCCAACAATATCATGCCCACAAGGCACACAGCTTTAGCTGTCATCAAAACAAGGTGCTTAGTGGCCCTGAGCGGCTGAACTGGATGAAGTGTGTTACTTCTGGGCACCAGCGTTGGACATCCATGTCAAATGTTTGCAGCCTGTGGGGCCAACACGTGCAACACAGAGCAGTGCTTCCAGCTGAATTATGCAGCGCAGCTCCACACCTCTGGAAAGATGGAAAGCTCTGCGTGTGTGGCTTTAGTTGAGAAAACGAAAATCCCAGTGTTAAGGAGAATTCAGACAATCCTTTGGATTTTGCAGTGGTAAAATTTTGTATTGTTAAGGGTCCAAATTAAAGTGAAGAAAGAGATAACATATGGTATCGACTTTAATCCCTGTTTCTCTTTTTATTTCTAGAGGGAGATGCGTATGTTGCAAGTGGAAAAGTAATTTTAAAGAAAAGCATACACCCCTTTCATAATATCCCCATCTGCCTGAATCCGGTTGTGTAGAAAATCCTTGAATAAATTCTTTTGTGAAGTCCCTCTCCAGGGCAAGTGACCTTGTCTCTGACAGTGTGTATCTTGCAGGCAGATGTTTTTTGCATAGAAGTGTCTGCTTTCCAGATGGGTTGAGATCACTTTTTGCAATTAAGACCTGACTTGAAGTGTCTTTCCTTAACAGAAGTTTTAAATAAGCCGATGGCCCCACGTTCAACAAAGGCTGTCGCGAGCTTCACTGAAGCCCACAGAGGGGTCCTGGTGACTGTTTACTTCTGTTTCAGGTGCATCCTCAGTGCACAGCTAGTGCCGTGCTTTCCTCAAGGAAAACACTGGAAGGTTCGTTTCTCACACTTGAATCCGAGGTGGCCACTGGCCACTTGGAAAGGATTTTAGACAGTGTCACTTCCATGGCGGCCACTCCGTGACTTCAAGTCCTGCTCTGTTCCGTCTGCCTTTTCCTTTACTGCTTGTGCTCAGAGGCATTGTGTTCCGACTCGTCCAAGTATCAAAGGACTCAGGTTTCCAGCCCAGGTCATTGTTACTTCACTTGGGATGCGTAGATAACTTGCTGATACTTGGTTCCCCGTTGGCGTGATGAGTGTTTCTTCTACACACCACCAAAGGGGACAAGGGTTGGGCAAAACCCACTGAATTTGGAGTATTAAAGACCCAAGTGAGTGCCTAAATCTGATACCCGTTAAGGAAAACCTTTAATGTCCTTGTCATGGTTTGGACCCTAAATTTACCTCCCAAGGCCATGTCTTAAAGGCTTGTTGCCAGCGGGGGGTACTATTGGGAGGTGGTGGCACCTTTAAGAGGTGGGGCTGAGTGGGAGGAAGTTAGGTCATTGGGGGGGGGATGTGCCCTCGAAGGGAATATTGGGATCCTGGCCCTTTCCTGGGTCCTTTTGCTTCTCAGCCACCAGGATGTGAGCAGCTTGGTTCCACCATCTGTTCCCTGCCGTGATGTTCTGCTTCTCTGCAGGCACCAAAACAAAGGAGCCAATCAACCATGCCCTGAAGTCAAAATAAGCCTTTTTAATATACCATGAGTCAAAGCAAACCTTTCATCCTTATAAGTCGATTATCTCAAGTATTTTGTCGCAGCAACAGACAGCTGACTAATGGTCCCCGAGAAACTTAGCACCTCTGTAAATTTGGGTATTAATATAAATTCTGGAAGGTTATTAGAAAGATTAAATATCACTCTTTGGAGTATGGTGCATGCAGAGGGAGGCCGGTATTTGGCCAGCTCAAACAGACACACCAATACTCCCTAGCATTGAACTAGGGAAGCCTAACTCCAGGCTAATTTACTTTTCAGTTAAAATCTAAAAAATATAACATTTCTAGAATGGTTCCTGAGAATGTGAATACATAGGTGGTTTGGGGGTCATGGCTGCCCAGCAAATCAGCATGTGTTGGTGGCTTTCTTCCGTTGGTTGCATAGATAACGTTGCTAATGTGGGCCTAACAAATAAGAACCTGGTTCAGGACCCAACTCCAGATACCAACACTTCCATTTCCAGGAACCTGTCACGTTGGTGTAAACATCGGGCAGAAAGAGGGGTGTAATCTTTCAGGTACACATGGAAATCTTGCCCGAATCTAGTATTCCTGTTGTGTTTGGTTATCAGTTTTTCCTTGCGTTAAATCATACATTTTTAAAAAAAATCATGCGGCTTATAAGATAATGCTAGAGAATGCATAAAGAGGGGTTAATTTTTTAATCAAAATTTATGAACTTGCCTTGTAACATTTTTTATGATAGCTCTGCTTGAATTATCTTTTTCTATTTGACTAAAATAGAATTTGATTTTTTTCTGTGGGATATTTAACATTTTGGGTCATAATCGTGCTAGGGATGAATTAATAGATCTTCTCCGAGTGAACTGTCAAGACAGATCCCCTCTGGGTTTGAAATGTAATTAAAAATGCCACTGAACTCACTCAGAAGCCCACAGAGTAGTTCAGGATCCCTGGAAAACGTTGGCCAAAGACTGGAAATATTTACCCACGCCTAGAGCACGTAACAGAGCGGCAAACTCATCTGCCAGGAGGGAGTTGTGGTCACCCACCTTTGTCAGGCTTTTCTATTTTAGCTTCCAAGGGATTGTGGGGTGTTACTCTCAGATTTCCTGGGGTGGGGTAGGGGACATGCTTTTAGTTCTAGGAGAGGGATCCAGTTGGCGGCACCTCTCAACAAGTCGCCGATGCAAGAGACCTCCAAGAGAGGAATGTGTCTCTCAACAGCATGTGTGCTCTCTGCGATCCTTCTCCCTAATCAGGCTGCAAAACCGGCCCCAGTCCACTTGGCATCCATCCTGTCTTGGGGCAAGCCTTGAGGGTGCCGTGGAGAGGAGGGCTGGGAGGCACCTGGGAGACCAGGTCCCCTCCACCGTTGTCACCTCTTTTAGTTTCTCCATCCTTTTCCACCTGCTGTCCTTACACAGTGTGGATGGGCCCCCCCTGGCCTCCGCACAGAGCTGAAGCTGTATTTGAGGGTATTTGTATTTGGGGAGAGATCTTTCAGCACAGAGCAGCTTTCCTATAGGGTGTATTAAAAATGTTGGTTTTTAAGCAAATCGATAACCAGTTATTTTCTTTAAAGTGGTTAATTAAAATCAAATACGCAAACCCATCTAATATGTGCTTCTTACTATTTCTTTATATATTTTAGAATTTCCATCTTTACAAGTGATGTCCCAGATCTCTGCTGAGAGTTGAGTTTGGAGAATCCCTGCAGCTTTGTATCTTCCGAGGTGTCATCAGCCACAGAATTCATCTTTTTCAAGAGTTCTGCGTTTTTGCC
The DNA here is from genome assembly GCA_004027185.1 of Glis glis. NCBI lineage: Eukaryota > Metazoa > Chordata > Mammalia > Rodentia > Gliridae > Glis > Glis glis. The sequence goes on along the minus strand of PVJS01012373.1, from coordinate 15,242 downwards.
AGTCACCTCTCCTAACTGTGTGCCAAAGGTAAGGGTGCAGTGTTCGGCATGACGCAGATCAAAGATGTCACTACTTTTGCCTCAAGTGCATAATTTGCACGGTAGGTTTGAAACGAGTAAAATGGCAGCAGTACCATACCCCTGATGTGCTGAACTACATTAAATTTAAACTGTGGTGTGTGACGGTTTTAGGTGGACGTCTCCCATCCATGAGATGGTGGACAGCCTGCACTTCTCTGGCTCAGCACATGCCTCTTAGTTATGTTTCAACTTGGGGCCTCCTGTATACGATATTGGGACAGGTAGTGCAAAAATAAATAACAGCTGCTTTCATAATGCTTTCAGTATAGTAAACCGTTGATCCCAGCTTTGATGCTGGGAAGGTAAGTCCACATTCAAAAGAAATGCAAACAAATAAAGGATTTGAAGAAAGGTTTTTACCTGTTTGTATGAGAAATCTGCTCCGGCTCATGTATATTACAATAAAATTATAACTGTAATAGAGCATGTGGGTTCTGGGACCCAGAGATCCTATAACAACAGACATTGGTAGACAACAACATGTGGATGTGTAGCAAAAATCCTAATTTATTTTTGCAATGCTGGGGATTGGACCCAGGGTCTTGTGCATGCTAGGCAAGCACTCTGCCACTGAGCTATACCCTCAGCTCACAATATATATATATATATATATATATATATATATATATATATATTTCTTAGCCTTAACAAAGAGTTTGGGGCATTTGATTGAGAGTATGAGTTACTGTTTAGTGGTCCAGTTAATCTGGGGTTCAATGTCTGGCTGGGTAGTAGGAAGTGCTTTATGACCAAGTTTCAATTTTTCTTCCAGAGCATTGTCTCAGAACCGAATGGATAAAACCCAATACACTAGCTTTCTTTGCAAACTTTATTTCATTTCTATTATTTCCAGATTTTGAAAAGGATTCTTGAATTTATAGTTTTAGACTGAATTCTCTTGTTATAATGGTTTCTATAAATTTGCTACTTTAACATAAATTATAATTTCCTTTTACTTGGTCTAAAATGAATACTAAAATATTTTGCAACTGTGTCCTTTCTCCTTGACCTTTTTTATTTTTGGTCCTGGGGACTGAACCCAGGGGCATTCTACCTCTGAGCTACACCTCAACCCTTTTTTGTTTATATTATTTGGAAACAGCGTCTTGCTAAGTTGTCGAGAGGGTATTGTTGAGTGGTTGAGGCTGACATCGAACCTCCAATCCACTTGTATTAGCCTCCCAAGTACTGGGTTTACAGGTATGTGCCACCGTGCCTGACTCACCTCTTTATTTTTTTTTATTATAATTTTTTTTAATATTTTGGAATTTGCTTAGCTTTAGTTATGTCTGTTTTGATGTGCAGCATTCAGAACACTGTAAAATTAGTGTGTCGTATTTCCTAAGGGTAGAATTATGTGTCCAATGTTCTCACCTTGGTACCTTTTATGGTTTCCCACATTGTCCCATTTATTTAAGGTGTTGCTCATCGTGATTTCAGAGCTGGGTCCTGGTTTGGAATTGAGAGCTTGACACTCATATTTGGGGGCCTAAATCCCAGGCCTCCCCCTGTTTGCTCCCCGCATACTTTCCTATCCCTACCCAGCCCACCAGGGGTGCTATTTGGCCTCAGTTCCCTCATGAATTCACCGAGCTTCCCCGGGTCTCTTTTCCAGACCTTATGCAAGACAGACGACACCCTTGGGGTGTTTCCATTCCAATCCTAGGAGATTTCTGCAACATAAGAAAACTCTTCTCAAACCCCTGGTAACTTAGTTTTTTAGAAAACAGTCACTAAAATGGAACCTTTTCCAACTCGGTCATTTGTAAATGTGGTCACATATCAATCCGATGGTCAGATTTCAAAGGAACATAAGCTAGAAATTACAGATTCTCAGGTCTGATCATTAGAATTCATCAATAATGCAACAGAAACAGTCTTTGACACAGACTTCTTGAGGAAGTTCTTAATCACCAGTGACATTAACAGACTTGAAGTTCTTGATCCTCTTTCAGAAAGCAGAGAGGCGGGGGAGGCAGTGTGCCCACTCCCGGTGTTCAGCATGAGCCCCCAGCAAAGGTCTGTCCCGCAGACGCGGTGATGTGGGGACAACCACCCATGGATTACATGCACACATACTTAACAAAAATATCTGTACCCATGTGGTTTTAAAGCTACTTTTATTGCGTAAGTGTGAGAGATCTTCACAAAAGCTGATTGACTTGTTAAAATGTACTTTTGTAGTTTAGAAAAATGTTCATCAAGAAAATTATGAGATGTAGACAGTCATGTAATAAATACTTGTTGTGTGCACCAGCCATATTCTAGGCTATTTTCCTAATGCCGTTTTAGCAGCTACAAAAATTGATAAAATATAGTTCCAGAGAGCCTTTTTCGTACATTTACAGAATGGGCTGGACCCTGCGAGCTCTGGGACTGTAGTGACTGTGATAGTAGAGGTCTCTAGCCAGTCCTGGTACCCATGGTGGGGATGAACTGACCCCTTGGGCAGGAGTCTGGAAAAGCCAGAGAATGTTTCATTTGGAACAAGTTCTAGAAGATGAAAAGACATGTGTGCAGAGACATAATGGGTCCAGTTGGGGTGGATGGACTAGGTGGGTAATAGGTCCTAGAGACTTTAAGGCATTTAAGCAATGATGTGTTGGGGACCTGGACTCTGCCATTGGTTTGTGGTCTTTGAAGTGCCAATAGGAAAAGTAATGGCTGCTCAGCCCGATTGTTTGATGTGCCAGAAAGAAATAAAAGCAGTGCTAAGAAAAATGATAAGAAACTCATTCAGGTGAGTTTCCTGGGTCCTGGGGGCCCAAGGTGTGAACCAAGCCAGGTAAACTACACTTGAGGCTGGGCTGAGGGAGAGTTTGAGGAGGGTGTGGCGTCCGGGCTGTGTCATAGAGGGCCCCAGCGGGGTCTCTGAGCCCATCTCCTGGGGTGCATTTGCCTGCCCTGTGTTGTCGTCCGTCTGCCCTTCATTCCTCCCATCTGCACTTGAAAATTCACTGCAATTCCGTGTTGTTGGAGGCTTGCTCTTTCTTACTGTGGATGAAGGATTCCTACACTGCGGAGAGCTTTTTATCTTTTGAAGAGCGATTAGAGGCTTTTTCAGAGGAGAAATGACCTAAAGCTTAGAAGGATGTTGGTGTTCCAGGGGAAGATAGACTGTGGCTTAGGTGTTGTGGCTCGAGGGCTAAGTGCAGTAAGCAAGGCAGATTTTACCAACTTGGCAGTTGCTGATAGGACTACCCAGAGTGTAAATGTCAGCCATGATCCTGTCTGCATCCTTTTCCACTCTACATAGAAGCAGCAGTGGCCTTGCTTAATTGAGCAGGAGAAAATGAAAAGTTAAGCCTGTCTCCCATTCTTACATTCATAAAAATGCTATCCGGTAATATTTCTTTATTACTCATCTTCATAGTAGCTTCAATTTATATAAGAGCAATTTTCTCCCAGAGCTTATTATTAGTCTGTTTTGTGTTACTATATTAGTATTAGTCTGTTCTGTATTACTATTAGTATTAGTCTGTTTTGTGTTACTATAAAAATACACCTGAGGCTAGATAACATTATAAAGAAAAGAGGTTGATTTACCTTACAGTTCTGGAGGTTTAAGGACCCCATATCCAGTGATGACTTCTTGCTCGCAGAGTCCTGAAGTGGCAAAGAGCATCACATGGCAAGAGACAGGGAGTGTGTGTGCCTCTCTTGTAGTTTATATCCTTCTTCTTATAAAGCTACCAGAATTCAATCATGGGGGCTCCACCCTGATGATCTTGTCTAATCCTAATCAACCCGCAAAATGCCCACTTCTAAACCCATAGTCAGATGAAGTTCCCACCCTCTTAATAGCTCACAGTGGAATGGGGGAGGGGGAGTTCACTTTCAACCCATGAGCTCTTAGGGGACACACTCAAACCACATCTGAACCACAGCAATATATTTAGGAAAAGTGCCTTGAATTTGCTTCATATTTTATCATATCCCTGCTTGTTGGTATTTTAGAGATTGCTGCTGTTTTTGTCCATCCTCCAGGGATTATTTAGAAAGACTTTTTACATACAGGGCTCATTGCGCAGTCCGTTTAGGGCTATAGCTGCTATTGCTAGTGGAGGGTTGCAAGTTCTCTGATACCTGAGAGTGACTTGTTGAGTTTCTGTTAAAACAGTGGGGCTGCTGGAAGGCCCAGGGGAAACATCTCTATAGCTTGGACCAGTTTCTTCTTCCTTATAGGATACCACAGGTGTTGAGGGATGGCCACAGCCTTTGATGCTCTGGGATTTATAGTGGATAGATCTCTGGTAATTGGCCCAGCAAGTATTGAGAGCTGCTAAGAAAAAGAAGAAAGAAAAGGCAAGATTAGGCATTGCTTCTACCACAACTATCCTGATATTGCAGCTGGTAGAAGCAGCTGTACCATATTGGCAGGTGCTGAGCAAGGGTTTGACCTCTAGCATGTCATCTCTGGTCTCAAATGCAAATATATTATATGCTAGATGGAGACAGGATGACAGCATTTTGACCAAGATCTGCTGCTTATAAGCCCAGTTTTTTCTACCACACCCCCCATGCTACTGTCTCTTACACACCCAGCTAATGGCTTTTTTTTTGTTAGCTACACGAGTTTCCCCTTATCTGAAGTTTTCTTTTCTGCAGTTTCAGTTATCTATGGTCAACCACTGTCTGAACATATTAGACGGAAAATTCCAGGAATAAAATGTTGTACGGAATTTTAAATTGCACACCATTCTGAGTACTGTGATATAACCTTGCTCCTTTCTATTCAGGGTGTGACTCATCTGCCTTGTACAGCTTATCCATGCTGTATATGCTACCCACCGTCAGTCATTTAGTAGCCACCTCCAGTATCAATCACTGTCTTGGTATGTGTTCCAGTAGCCCATATTTTACTTAATAATGGCCCCAAGGCACAAGAATAGCGATGCTGGCAAATTTATTGCAGTGTATTGTTAGAATTAGCCTATTTTATTATTAATCAGTAATCTCCTTCTTTGCCTAATTTATAAATTAAACTTTATCCTAGGGTATGCAGGCATAGGAAAAAACACGGTATATATAGAGTTTAGTACTACCGTGGTTTCAGGCATCTGCTAGGGGTTTTAGAGTCTTATCTCCTGAGAATAAGGAGGGACCACAGTATTCTCTGAATTTTTCCTTAGCATTACAAAGGAACATTCATGAATTCTCTTTAAGACCAGCTGATGTGAATATCCCCTCCCCCACCCTGCATATACAAGGAAACATGCCCAGAAAAGCTACTGTACTTGCCTAATACAATATTGGCTGGTGCCCTGTGACTCGCACCTGATTGTTGGATGATGGATACCCTGGCCTAACCACTCTCTGTCTTATTTTAAGGCTTCCCGGGCTTGGCATGTTAATAATGTGGACACAGAGACGGTATAAAAGGAACGGGCTACATAGAGCTTTACCCGAGAGCATCGCTGCCGCTGCAGTTCCCAAGTTAGAAAAAGTAGAGAGTGTTTTTTATTTTACGTCCCTCCTTCAGAGAAACAAAAATATACTCCCACCACGTGTGTGTGTCTCTCGGGGTAGGGGGTGTAGGCTTTTCACACACTAGACCTGGAATAGGTAATTAAAAAGAAATTGATTAAAAAGAAATTGCTCTGCAGGTATGAGAAGACTCCACTGGATGCCATGAGTATGCTGATCTGCAGCCTACACGTGGGAAATGTAAAAGTGTCTTTAGTATTCAGCATCTGTGTCCTGGAGCACTGGAGATGGAGCCCAGGAACGTCAAGTCTCCACCTTTACACGCCACTGCCAGGTCTCACTGTAGGGGGCCAAAGCCACCTGGGTTTTCGATTTCTGCTTATCGTAATCGATGTCCCCTTTGACTTTTATTATGTTGTTGTAAATATTTTCTCTGGAAATGTTACTGGTTCCAGGATGTTAAAATGGCTACAAAATCATTCTGAGTGAGTCAGACCATTAGAGATCGCAGTTTAAAGGGAGTGATTTTTAGTACTGGGCGAATGAGCAAAATCTAAATGCAGTACATGCTTTGGATGGAAACAAATGACTCTGAGTGCTCGCCGGGGTGGAAGGTGGCCCTGTCCTCCTGCCAAGTGTGTGACCGTGAAGGCGGGACCTGTATATCGTGTGCAGCGAAGCGCCCCTTCTGGGCTCTCAGAGCCACACCTGACAACATGACCTGGCAAGCACCTTGGTGAGCCCGGAGTGACTGCTGTCCTGACTTTGAATGGCTGTGGCTGTTTCCTGAGCCTGGCTCTTGCTCTGTGACCCTCCTCTCCGGAGGTGTTTGCAGGCCCCCGTGTGCTCAAGTCATGGTGGGAAGCAGCCACTGGCCAGCATGGACTTCAAGCCAGAAGGCCTGCGGTGGCGACATGCCTCTTAGTACCCAGACAGCTCATACCCTCCAGGGACATTGTCTGTAGACGGTGCATGTTCAGTAGTTTTTCCAAATAAATAGCTTGTCCCTTCTGCTGCCAACATTCCATTTGGGGTTTTGTTTGTGATTGTTCTCTTTTTATTTCATATGTGAATGGCAGATACACCTCCTACTCCTGTTGACCACATAGCAGAATGCCCATAAATGTTACATTTCCATGTACCACAGTCCTTCCTTACTCGAGGGAAAGCATTCCAAGACCCCCAGTGGATGCCCAAAATTACAGATAGTACTGAACCTGTGCACCCTGGGTTTTCTCCTGTACATATACACCTGTGACTACGTTTAACTGATAAGTTAGGCACACAACGAGATTAACAACCACAACTAATAATGGAACAAATATAATCATATTCTATAGTGAAAGTTGTGTGAATATGGTATTTCTCTCAAAAACATCTTAATTCCTCATTGCACTCTACTAATATTTTTGGATTGTGGTTGACCATGGGCACCGAAATTTTTGATGCAAGATCTCGGATAAGGGGTGACTTCTGAACTGCTTTCTGCTTGGGCCCCCTCCCCCTGGCAGCATTCATGGGAATGAGTAGACACATGGTAGACCTGAGCCCCACATCCCCCGTCAGACTTGATTTGGTTAGAAGATCCGATATGGGCAGCTTTTGATCTGACACAGGTTTTGTTATAGATGATTTTCTTGTGCTCACAGAGACTTAGATTGGAGGGACTGGGGAAAGCCATTGGTTCCAGGAGATGGAAACTGGACCATCTTCCCTGCCTGTAGCCTGGGTCTAGTGGGGGGCCTCTTTTGTGGGAGAAGCTAAGTGCAGACTATCATTGTGTGACCACATCTCCTAACCTGAGAGCTCATTTTCAAAGCAGTTTTGTGAAATGTTGGCCATATTTCCCAGTGGTTAGATAGATACCAAGCCTCTTAGGCTTGTAGTGGACATGGAGGTCCCTGGAGGAAGTGCTGTGTGCGCGTGTATATAAAGCATGCACGCGTGTGAGTTGGAGGTGTGGGCCTTTCGTGACTGTGCGTGAACTCTGGCCTTATTTTCTGCGGCAGTAACATGGGGGAGAAGTTAGATGATGTTCGGTCTGTGATCTTGGGATTCTAAGGGCACCCCTCCAGAATTCTGTGGGGGGGGGAATGTTCAGAGCATGTGGGATACTGGGGATACCCTCGCTCACCCATCTGCAGTGAAATCAGGAGCTCATCATGGACCAACTTAGTCTCAGTTCCAGGAAAGGGGACCAGAAAGTTCCCCTGAGCTGAGAGTAGATGCTGCTAGTTGTGGCTGGCTGGGTACACCAGGCAGGGCTTGTGGGAGATTAGTGGTGACAGGACTGGGTGCTTGGGAGTGGGGTGGAGATAGACATGGCATGGGCTCTGCATCCCCCTGCCCCCGCCCCAGGCCTTTGGAAGCATGTTGGTGCCTGCTGCTGTACCGGGGTGCCCAGGGTCTTCTCCAGACCCCCTGGAGTGGGCAGACGGGGCTGACATTTATATTGTTCATCAGTCTTCCTTCAAGGGACCTTCTACTCAGAGGGTTTCTGTCTGTTGAGTTTTTTGTTCTCACACGTCAAATAATTCATTGGACTTTTAAAAACCCCATTCCGTGACTAATTAGTGCCTATTGGCCATCCTCATCTTTGGTCCTGTGACAGTGTGCTAACCCTCAGTGGAGACTTATCTTACGCAGAACATTTTTATAAGCTGTAACGGAGAAACAGGAAGCAGCCCTGGGCACTGGAGCGCTTTAGCACGTACCTAAAACAGGAGCTCTAAAACGTTCCCACGCCTCGTACTTTCTACTTCGGGGATTCTGGCTTGGGGGATGGTGGGTTCCTGGAAAAGGTTCAGCAGAGAAATCACATAGCAGAGTTCATATGATCACATAGCAGAGAATGCTAATTTCTCTTCTTTTAGGGATTTTGCATGGAATCTTATTTTTGCCCAGTGGAGCCATTATCTGGGTCATCTGCAGAGCCCAGAGAGATGGGAAGTATTTATAACTTTACAGAGGCCGTATATACACACTCTGCTCTCTCAGTTACGTTCGACCCCCAGAGATGTTTGTAATGTGCTCTATTACATAACCAGACCCTTCAGTCCTTGGGATTGGACCCTCAGCGTCATAGTATAGTGGTGAGTAGGATTGGAGTTCCTGGCTCTATGAGATCGCAGTGGAGTTTCTGACTAACTGTATTGGTCAGATCAACAGAATTCACAGAATGAAGAAAGGAAGGGAGGGGGGAAAAAAGGATTTATTAGATCAGCTCACAATGTAGTCCTGAATTTCGACCGCACGTGAAAAGTCAGAGGAATCAGCAGCTGGTCGGGCAGTCTAAGAGTCGGAGCCCCAGGATTGAAGCAACCACCAATTCAGTCCAATCCAAGATGTGAAGATCAGGAAGCTCTTCGGAGAAACGATGGCGGAGTTTCAGCTTGAAGGCTGAAGGCCCACGATCTCAGACGAGAGCAGAAGATCAAGAAGTTCTCCAAGGAAACGGCGAAGTTGGAGACTGACGATCTCAAACAAGAGCAGATGCGTTTTCCTCAGGAAGAGTCGCGGCTCCCTCTACGCAGCTTTCTCCTTCTTTTATCCAAGTCCTGCACCTAGCAGAACCCTGCTACCCACATTTAGGGCAGGACTTCCGGTTCAATCCGCTGTTACACAACCAAAGTCACATGATCTGGGGTGAGTCAAGTTGACAAACCAGACCAACTATCACACTAACCGACATGATTGTGTTGTGATCCATGTCGCTTGGAAGGCTGACCCCGCAAAGCCCAGTCCCGTCCCCTCAGGTAACTTGCTTACAGAATGGGTGCTTTGTTTGTGGGGAGGCTTTTTACTGTGACCGTCTCGGGAATGGAAATTTATAGAGAGGCTGCTATGTAGAATACCTGATCACTCTGGGGGGGGCGGGTGTCCTGCAAAAATATAACTAATAAACTAGAAGTGTCTTATTCCCAAAGTAGAATCAAGTTCCAAATAGATTGCATGGTAAAAAGGGCTCTGAACTCCTTTGTACAGTCCTAGGCCTGGGTTTGGGCCATTCTAGACTAATCCCCACAGTACCCCTCCATGTCCGCACCAAGTGCTGTCCACCCAAGTGTCCTTTCCTCTGAGGAGCTTCCCTCTGTCCCGGTCTCATCATGGCATAATTTAGAGAGATTTTATATACTAATCAAAATAAAGCAGGAATGGTTATACTAATATCAGATAAAGAACGTTAAGAGTCGAGACAGCCAGGCGTGGTGGTACACGCTTGTAATCCCAATACTTGGGAGGCTGAGACTGGAGGATCACACATTTGAAGCCAGCCTCAACTACTTAGTGAGGCCCTCTGCAACTTAGTGAGACCCTGTTTCAAATAAAGAATAAAAAATAGGGAGCCGGGCGTGGTGGCGCACGCTTGTAATCCCAGTACTTGGGAGGCGGAGACCGGAGGATCTGGGTTCACGGCCAGCCTCAGCTACTTAGTGAGGCCCTCCGCAACTTCGTGAGACCCGGTTTCAAAATAAAGAATAAAAAAAAAAAATAGGGCCGGGGGTGTAGCTCGGAGGTAAAATGCCCCTGGGTTCAATCCCCAGTACCACAAAAAAAAAATAGGGCTGGGGATGTAGCTCGGTGGTAGAATGCCCCTGGGTTCAATCCCCAGTACTGCAAGAAAAATAAAGAAAAAGAGTCGAGAAAATTATCAGCGACAGAGAAGGGTCATATTCCACTGAGAAGACAGGCATAGCTTTCCTCAGTGTGCATGCTGCAGAGAGCAGACCTATAAGACCAGTGCAGTAACTACCCACAGAGCTACCGGGAGAAGCAGACAAGCCCACAGTGACGCCTGGAGATCTCCACACCCCTCCCTCCATGTTGACAGAACGACGACACAAAAAGCCATCAATTAAGTAGAACTCAACGCCAGCCTCCGTTACCAAGCGCTCGCTCGCACACCGTTCCCCCAGCAAGGGCAGCACACGCGTCCTTTTCAAGCACCCACCGAACCTGTGCCCTGCTGGGCCGTACCCTCAAGCCAAAAAAACAAATTGCAACACACTTTAAAAGAATTGAAATCATACAGTTGTGTTCTCTGCCCTTTGAATAAAAACTCTCCTTTTGCTTTAAAACGACAACAAAAGCATCCATCTCCAAAGGTCACATGTGATCCCACTTATCTAGAATTCTCAAGATGACAAAATCAGAGATGGAGAGGAGATTGGTGTGTGGCAGGGGTTGTCAGGAAGGGGGCGGGTGTGACTGTAATGGGTAGCAGGAGGGAGACCCCCGCAGTGAAGGGTGGTTGTGTGTGCTGATTATGGTGGTAACTATGTGAATCTGCATGTGAGGACATGACAGAACCTTATACACACCAGCGCTAAGGCCCGTGTCCTGGGTTTGATGTTACACTGTGCTTATGTAAGATGTAACCCTTGGGAGAGGCTGAGCGAAGCGTAGATGGGACCTCTTGGCACACTGCCCTTGGAATTTCCTATGAATCAGTACTTACTTCAAAAGTAAAGTCGAAACATTTTTTTTAAAAAGAAAAAAATTTCAAAAGGTCAACTAATTTCCCCTTCTTACCATGGCCCATAGTTTGGGATCTAAGAAATGTCCAGGTTTATATAGCAATGGGTGAGTAAGGGATAAAGGGAAGATGGAAATAGGCTGGGAGTGGGACACAATTTGGCTCATTTCTGGGTTGCTGTGGAATTTTTTCTTTTTTGGCGGTACCAGGGATTGAACCCAGGGGCATTCTACCTCCGAGCTACACCTCCAGCCCTATTTTTTATCCTTTATTTTGAAACCGGGTCTCACGAAGTTGAGGAGGGCCTCACTAAGTAGCTGAGGCTGGCCGCGAACCCGGATCCTCCGGTCTCCGCCTCCCAAGTACTGGGATTACAAGCGTGCGCCATCACGCCCAGCTCGAAATGTTTTTTCTTATCAACAAATTTCCCTGTTCTCTTCTTGGGGGCCTAACTATATATTTTTTTTGTTTTCATATACAATTATAATCAAGAATAATTTATCCTATAATTAATGTTGGTCAATGAAAGTGAAATATAAACCATGTACACTGACCATACACTATGAGAGTTAAAGCCCCGTGACAACACACACACATCCACATCCACATATATATACATGGGTATGCATGTCCAAGCTGTCGCACACATATATACACACGTACACCAAACTAATGTGGAACGCAACATTTAGGCTCCGTTTTGACTCTTAAGTCTTTTTTTTTTTTTTTGCGGTACCGGGGATTGAACCCAGGGGGGATTCTACCTCTGCGCTACACCCCCGGCCCTATTTTTTATACTTTATTTTGAAACTGGGTCTCACAAAGTTGCGGAGGGCCTCACTAAGTAGAGAGAAACAGGGAGAGAGAGAGCTGAGGCTGGCCGAGAACCCAGATCCTCCGGGTTCTCCGCCTCCCAAAGTACTGGGATTACAAGCATGCACCACCACGCCCGGCTTTTGACTCTTAAGTCTAAGCAACAATTTGAACAAAATAGAAGGCTCTGTAACTCATGCCAGCTCTTGCAAATGATGTGCCTGTTTTCATGGATCTACACACACAAGCATTAACCCTGGGGTCAGGCGACGTGACGCAGGCTGAGGTCTCTGCCGGTCCTTGCTTGGCCGGGGCATCTTGAGCAGGTCACCAGCATGCACAGCCCGATTTCCTTGTTTCTGATACTTCCCCTCAGGGCTGTTGTGGGAATGAAGTAAGATCCTGCATGTGTGAGCGCCTAGTAAATTAGAGCGTGCTTTATGCTGGGAAGGACCATCATTCGCTTGTCTTTTCAGTGGCACCCTCAGGAAAATAGTAGTCACTATCTGAAATGTCATCTTTTAATAGAAACGATAGTGCTGCGCATGAGTTCATACACTCCATCCCTCTGAGGCTTAGACCTTTCCAAAAATAGGTATTATTTTTGCCAGAACCCAAATGAACTGTTGCTTTATTTCAGGCCCCAGGCCTCGGTGGCAGTCAGATGGCAGTGGGGTGTCAGGCTAGGGCACAGCCACTCTGACTGTGTCCCGGGAAGCTTCAGCGAGTGCTAATGGTGGAATACTAATTCACAGTGCCCCTTTCTGCCTGGCCTCTGCACTTTCTTCATGAAATCCCATTTGTGATATTTGAAAGATACAGAATACTCCGGTATCATTTATATACTTATGGGACATACTAAAACAAATACCCACAGACTCATGTCCCAACTTCAAAACCTAGAATGCTATCAGTACTGTGAAAACTCCAGTGTTCTCCAACTTATCCTATTCCGCTGCCCCCCCAAAGGTTATTTTAGAACAGGTATCACTTATATACTTATGGGATATACTAAAACAAATACCCACAGACTCATGTCCCAACTTCAAAACCTAGAGTGCAGCCAGGCGTGGTGGCGCACGCTTGTAATCCCAGTACTTTGGGAGGCAGAATCCGCAGGATCCGGGTTCGCGGCCAGCCTCAGCTCTCTCTCTCTCTAGCTCTCTCTCTCTACTTAGTGAGGCCCTCCGCAACTTTGTGAGACCCGGTTTCAAAAATAAAGTATAAAATATAGGGCTGGGGGTGTAGTGTGGAGGTAGAATGCCCCTGGGTTCAATCCCCGGTACCACAAAAAAAAAAAAACCTAGAGTGTTATCAATACTGTGAAAACTCCAGTGTTCTCCACCTCATCCTGTCCCACTGCCCGCCCTCTAAACAGGTTATCTTAGAACAGTTTCATATTTACAGAAGCTTTGCAAAGATAGTACAGAGTCCTCAGATTCCTAGTATCTAGTTTCCCCTCATTTTAGCATCTTCTGTGATTATATTACGTGGCCACATTATGATGAACAGAACATGCCTTATTCAGAACTTATTTGCCTAATGTCCCTTTTCTGCCCCAGGGTCCCATCCTGGACACCACATCATGTGTCTCCATCACATCTCCTTAGGCTCTTCTTGGCTGTGACACCTTCTCAGATTTCTCTTGTTTTGACGACCTCGGCCTTTTGTAGCTGGTCCCTCTGTTGAGCTATCTGATGCATTTCCTGTGATCATACGGGGGTTGGGGGCGTTCAGGAGGAGGACCACAGATACAGTGCCATTCTCACTACATCGCATGAAGGATGCTTACTGTCAGCGTGACTTACTGCTGCTGGTGTTGACCTTGACCACCTGTCAGGTTTCTCCATTGTAAAATTCCACTCTTCCTGCCTTTCCACGCTCGGTTCTTTGGAAGGAAGTCTCTAAGCGCAGCCCACACTTAGAGGCGAGAGTGATGCTCCACCCCCTTGAAGATGGAGTATCTATGTAAGTTATTTATGGTCCTTCTGACCATGACATCTGTCTCTTCTACCTCATTTATTTACTTACTAGCCATTCATTCCCTTGCTTTTAAAATTAATTTCACCGGCCAGGTGTGGTGGTGCATGCCTGTAATCTCAGTACTTGGAAGGCTAAGACAGGAGGATCCCAGGTTTGAGGCCAGTCGCGCAACTTAGCAAGACCCTGTTTCAAAATTTTAAAAAGTAGCTGGGTATTGTGGTGCACACCTGTAATTCCAGGACAGCCTCAGCAAGTGGTGAGACTCTCATCAACCTAGAAAGACCCTGTTTCCAAATAAAACTAAAATAGGACTGGGGGTGTAGCTCGGAGGTAGAATGCCCCTAGGTTCATTCCCCAGTACCACAAAAAAGAAAAAAAAATCGATTCCACCATGTATATATGCAGGCTTAAATAACATTGTTTAGTTGTGCTTATTTTAGGGCTTTGTAAAAATGGAACTGTGTCGCGTGTACTCCTAGACTTCCCCTCGGTCTTCCTTCCATATAGTTTCTAAGAGTCATCTGTGTGCTTGGGAGCAGCTGTGACTGCTCTGTTTTGGTGGCTGTAGGATCCTGAGTGTGTGCCTGTCCCACCGTCTATCCCCTCTGCATTGACTAGGATATTTATTGCTCTTCTTTAACCGTCATAAGTAGTGCTGTTGTCAGTGCTGTCGCGCCGGTTCCGTGACGCACTGAGTGTCTCTATGGAATAGAAGCAGCCGTGGGATTGCTGCCTCGTGCTGACGTCAGTGTTCAGCTTTACAAGAGAATTCTGAATCGCTTTCCAAAGCAGAGATTCCATTTTACCCTCTCGGGCAGAATATGTGGGTTCCGAACGTTGCTTCACGGGCTTCCTGACACTTACATTATCAGCCCTTTTCATTATTGCACAGCTAATGTTAAAATGGAATCTTATTGTGGTCCTGGAGGATGAAGGAGGTTGAGTGGTTTGTCGTGTTTGTTCACTGTGTGTGCTGCTGGTCTGTGCAGCGACTGTGTCTTTGTGTCTTTTGTCTGCCTTTCACTTGAGTTGTTCGTCTATTTCTTGTTGAATTGTAGGAAGTTATATATATATATATATATACATATATATATATAATTTTCTTATTATATATAATATTATATATATAATAAGAAAATTATATATATAAGAAAATTATATATAAATCATATATAAAATTCTATATAAGAAAATTATATATATATATATAATAAGAAAACATATATATATATATGTTTTCTTGATACTGGAGATTGAACCTAGGGGGCCATTCTACTTCTGAGCTACACCCCCAGCCCTATTTTATTTTTTATTTTGAAACAGGGTCTTCCTAAGTTACAGAGGGCCTAGATAAGTTGCTGAGTCTGGCTTTGAACCTGCGATTCTCCTGTCTCAGTCTCCCATGTACTGGGATTGCAGGTGTGCGCCACCACACCTGGCTCAAGGTTTTTTTTTTTTTTTT